>JASDQU010291805.1:0-14377 GCA_032191745.1 Picea mariana
GACTTCATAGAGTTAGTCATGGTTGCTTGACTTGGTCAAACCCTAGATTTGACCAAAAATTTAAACTTCACGTCTTGGCTTGTTGAGAGTATCAGGAGATGCACTAGGCTAGGGCGCACTGATCTGTCCAGAGATTAGGTCAATCTCTTCACTTAAGGTGCTTCAACAAGAGGTTTAGGGTTTCTGCAACTGCTCTTGCTAGTAACCCTAGCGGCAATGTCTTGGGAGTTGCTTCTGCTAGTAACCCTAGCGGCAGTTCCCCAGCGAGCTCAATGTCCTAGCAGTTATGTTTCCTTCTAGTGTTTAGACTGAATGAAGGAGGTGTGGGCCCATAACCTGTTAGAATATAGAAGAATGTGTTCTTGTTTTACCATTGACGATACCCTCGTCACCCAACCATAGGCTGAAGCCACACTCTGAGCACCTTAACCTTGACTGAGAATTACTCCGGAAGCAAACCCTAGGCTAGATATCCAAACAAGGTGTAGTGCAACTTCCTCCAAGGATAGCACACCAACAATAGATGATCAGATAGTCCAAACCCTAGCCAAGAGATAGTCCAAGCTCATACTAAAAACTAGTTGTTGCTACAGCTGCACCTGCAGCTCTCCTCCACATGTGCGCACCAAAATGGGAACTGTAATTCTAAGATGT
Source organism: Picea mariana (assembly GCA_032191745.1). Taxonomy (NCBI): domain Eukaryota; kingdom Viridiplantae; phylum Streptophyta; class Pinopsida; order Pinales; family Pinaceae; genus Picea; species Picea mariana. Next base: position 655 of record JASDQU010291805.1, read on the forward strand.
TGTCAAATGAGAACTGGCGCCCTGTATTTATAGTGGTTATGCCAGATTTGTTGGAGCCGACTTCTCCTTCTGGATATGTGTTTGTTCAGTATATTATTATTGTTTATGGCCGACTTCTTCTCTTGGAGGCTAATAACCTAATATTAATTATCTTCTTGAGCCGACAAGACTTCTAGGGTTATTAGCCAACTCATTAGGGTTTTCTCTTGCTTTCCGGAGTCTTCTATTCTCGTCAGGTTCACACGTGGAGGTAAATACTTCCCACGGCTACCATAATATTAACAATGAGATGAGATCATGTGAAGATATCATAGACTGTCAGGAGGGCAGGAGTGGACTCCCAAATTTCCAGGTGGGCAAGGGAAAGAGGAGGAGACTATCTGATAGTCTCATGAACTCATCTGAGAGTTCATATCAGCAAGGAGTGATTATAGATGGAAGGGAGGCAGAAGAAAGGCCTCATTTGTATGAATATTCATGTGGAGTTGCAGGCCATGTGAATGAAGATAATGAGAAGTTAAATACTTCCATCACAGAGGAGGCATAACAGAGGAGTGTTCTGATTGTTGGGGGGATTCAAATATTCCTACCTAATAGTCCAACAGAGGCTAGTATGAGTGTTGCACATGAGGATATGATGCAACACAAATCCAAGAGATAGGCTATAGGGCCGAATTATTTTAAAACTAAATGTGTATGTGATGTAGGTGCAGTAGATGAAAGACAACCAACAAGGAATATTAAAGAGGGGGAGAAGGAGCAGACACTGATGTCTACCCCAACAGAAAAAAAATAACATTCAGATGAATTTCTCACTCAATGGAAGCAAGAGTTTAAGAATTTGGAGGATTGATTGAACAATCCAGAACCAAAAAAGGAATTCCAGGATGCATTCATGCAAAGGGGGACAGGATTCCAACATGAGGAGTAGCTAGAGGAAGTTGAAGATATGCCAACAAGGGAGATGATAGAAGTCAATCTGTCGGAGAAGGAAGTTGAGGAGAAACTCGGTGGTGAGACTGCAGAACTAGATTCTGCAGCAGAGTGGTCAGCTAGTGCCACGGGAAATAAAGATGATGTAGGGGATCAAATTGATCTATCCATTGGTGAAGATGAAACAAAACAGAGTAATATGCAGGAGAGGAGGAGTCAACCAGCAGAGATTGCCATGGAGGAGGAAGAGCACACATTTCAATCTGCCCAAGAGACGGAGAAAGAATAACATTGGTTGGAATTGCTCAAAAACATCATCCAGGAAGACGAACATGAGGCAATTGTAGAATTGGAACCTACAACAGTAGCAGGAGGAGAAGAGCATTCAGAGGAATGGCTCAAATTTTTCAGCTAGGAAGATGAGAAAGATATAGTTGTAGAATGTGGACCTACAGCGGAGGAAAGAGAAATAGATAGCGTAGATATTGTTTATCTATGTGAAGGGATGGATGCCCTGGAGAGAAGGGTAAATATGCAAAGTCATCATATCCAACAAGTTAAGTTGGAAATTAATGGAGAGAAGATGCAACAGAGCATACTATAGGTGGAAAGCCAACCAGTGGACCAGCTGGACAAAGAAATAGAGGAGATAAATAGATTGATGTTGGAAGCAGAACAAGAAGTAGCCAACATAGAAGTATGGGACGGAAGAAAACCTGCAAGAGCAGTAGGGCAGAAGAAGAAGCAAGGAAAAGGAGAAGATGAACAACTCCAAGAGAAGGTATGGGACCCTGGAGGATCTCTACAATAGAGCAGAGGGAGCCATGAGCAGGAGCTCATGATTTTCCCACAGTGGAGTATGATGGAGAAACATCGTCAACAAAGTCACATGGGATGACAACTCAACACCTTAGCGCATCTTTGAATCAATTCAGAATCTTAACGTTGGTGTTTCCTGCAAATATTTTTTTTGGACTGATTGAAAACTGAAGAAGATCAAAATGCTTGGGAGATAAATGATCACGAGTGATCTGGGAGTTTCACTCATAGACTTTAATGTAATGGAACTTAAGTGGTAGTTAGTTTTTTTTTTCTAGAGTAGATAGATGTTGTAAATGGTGATGAGACACCACTAGAGTAGTTAGAAGGAAAGGCTCGAGGAGCCCTTTTTGGTCTTTCATTGTAACGCATGCCCAGNTAAAAAAAAAACAGTTGTTTCTGCATATGATTATTTATGTGCTTATGTATGTTTTATGAATGTTATATGTGGTTATGTATGTTGTAGATGTGAGTTAGATTCCATCTGCAGGGAACAGATAGAATTCATTATATGTCTGTGAGTTTGTTGAGTTGTTCTAGGTTCTTAGGCTAAATGAAAGGAGTGCATGACAGAGTGGTGGAAACTTTGTGAGCTAGCACAAGGACTGCGTATATGAATTTCAATCGAATTCAGAAGAGAATGTTCCAAGAGGGAACACCAGGATAAATACATACCCAAGGATATCCTCAGAGTTACTAAATACGCTAGAGGAAGGACTATGCAGAGAAGGAATAGGGGGGAAACCTAGAATTACTGAACACTCTGAGGGAGAGGCTCTACAAGGAGTGCATTGAGCAAGAACCAGGAGCGTGCATGAAGATTACTGGAAAATATTCTAAGTCTAAAGTTGTCTGAAGGCCAATTAAGTGCAAGGAGTGCACGAGGGAGACGAACTTGTCTAAGTTTTAAATATCAAGAGAAAGAGAGAAGAAAGTGCTAGGAGGGCACCAAAAAATCTTCTAAGGAAGTGGAAGGGCCAAGCCTCTTTTAAATTCTGAGTAAGTCCCAAAGCTCGGAAGAGATAGCGCAAGGAATGTGCAAGAGATAGACTTGTTCCAAGTCCCAAAGATCAAGAGGAGAAGCACAAGTCGAGACCTAAGTATTCGATCTCAGAGTAGAAGGTTCAGGGGACGAAACCTTTGAACACTTACAAATTTTCCCAATTTCAGGAGAACGAAGAAGCTCGAGACAAGGAGCAACAACATTCGTCAAATCATTTGCATGAAGAGATATGGACCATTAGATCTAATTCCAGACATCAGAAGGAGCACTGAGGAGGAGAACATATCCCAACCATTGCATCTGAGCGCGAGGAATCGACATTCATCGGATCCAGTTAAAGTGCACGAGCCTTAAGTTCTTTGAAAATGCACAGGAGAGCGAACTTGCAGAAGTCCCAAAGTGGATCAGAATCGTCCATCATCTAGAGAGATAGGTGGTGGAAGATCTGGAGTTCCAGAGCAAAGGAACTCCGGGAGAATCCAAGTGAGCGGAGTGCAAAATCACCGAAGCTCCGAAGGCCAAAGTAGACTCTAGCCACTAGTGCTAGGAAGGGGTACGTGTCAGCAAATATGAAACTCTGGAGAAGTATCACTATGGGGTTTTTTCAGTTGAGGAGTGTGCAAAACTACCGAAGCTCCAAAGAGTGGAGTAGATATTGGTAGTTAATCGTCAGGAGGCACATGGCAGTAGGAGTTTAACTACGGAGGAGAGGCACTCTAGAGGAAATTAAGTAGGGTGCTTCGAAAATCCCCGAAGGCAGAAGTAACAGAGGAGATATCAGTCATCCATCAATCATAGACACATGGCGGGAGATCCGACATTCCATAGGAGCGAGTGCAAAAGGGTAGGAGACTCTCAAAGTTTCGGGAGCCATAGTAGATCTGAGCCATTCGTTGGTGAGGACAAGTGTGGCTAGATACTGCACTCCGGAGCAGAATCCATCCGGAGGAATTAGAGTGTGAAGGTGCGAGAAATCCCGAAGGTCGGAGTCACGAAGTCATCCCAGTCATCCGTGAAAGAGGATGTGTGGTAGAATATCTACCAGTCCGGAGGAAAGTCACTTCAGGATAAAGTGAAGTTGTTGGAGCAAGAACTCTCAAAGGTCGGAGCACCGGAGTCCATCCAATTTGTCCATCAAAATTGGATAGGTGTCTGCAGATAGTGTACCTCAAAGGTTTGACACTTTGAAGGATTCACGTGGTGGTTATTTGGAATTCAACGAAGCATCGGAGCCCGAAGTTATTGTGGACTGTTCATCTTAAAGGAGAGCATGGATTGTTGATTTGTAGGGGGACACGTGGAGGATGGAGGTTCACTCCATTAGAAATCCACTCCGGAGGTTTTGTAAAGAAGTGTTTCAAAATTTTCGAAGCGCGAGAGCCCGAAATCATTGTGGGTTGTTGATCTGTACAAGGAGCAGGGACCATCGATCCCTCTCATGGAAGTTGGACTTTGTCAGTTTGGGGTTCGGAGGAATTGGCGAGTGGTGAAGTTAAAAGAATCTAAGCATGAAACTGCGAAGTGGATCTTGGTCGTTGGTTGTAGAGAGAGCATGGATCATAGATATGGCCTAGAGGAATTCGTCGTTTCGAGGTTCGGGTGAAAAGGGACAAGTTGCGTCCAAAATCATCGAACGCCAAAGTAACGAAGTAGATCTCAGTCGTTGGTTGTAGAGAGAGTGTGGATCGCTCATCTGGTCAAGGAGATTTCGTTGGTCCAGACTTCGGAGGAAAAGGGGTCAAGTGTTTCTAAAACCGTCGAAGCCCAAAGTTACGAAGGGAGTTGGCTCGAGGTCGTAGCCCGTGGTCATATGAAGGGAAGGATCTAGTGAGGGAAGCTAGCACCTATTATTCAAACTCTTCAAAGAGGCCAGGAAAGAGCCCACAGGTTTGACAAAACCTGCGCTTTGAAGGAAAGGGGACCTATGTAATTTGGTTTGGGGTCTAGCAAAGGCCCGAAGAGTCAAACTGACTCCTTGATTTGAACTATCCTAAACTATTTCCTACTCAATCCAATCAAAGAATCCTGCATGAAACATTTAGCCAGGCTCTTTTGAATCAGTATCAAAATGTATAGAGAACCTAGGCCTTCTTGGGCCTCGGTTCTAGTTACCTCTACCTCTGTTTCCTCGGCCATGGCTTCCTCGACTGGAAAAAACTCTTCCTGCATATGTAATCGATTAGAAAATAGTCTTAGCCATGCATGACAACTCTTAAAAATACGAAATAGATTTGTCTCAGAATGTATCGGGCTCATGCAATCCAATCCATACAAATTTTTATAATGTTAATCAATGAGCAGGGGGGTGAAAAATGTTCACGGATATATGAGGGGTTTGTACTGAGAGAAAATATGATATAATGAAAGGGGACAAGAAATGTTCATTGCTCAATGACAACAATAATCAACTGTAAATCAACCCAAAAAACCGTACTGCAATCCACTCAAGACACTGCCACTTCATCCACTTAACACATAAATTTTCTTAGTTGTAATCAATATCAGAATAGGGAGTGAACAAAATGAATATGGGATATGTGAGGGGATTGTAATTAGCGGAAAATGAGATAATGAGGGGAAAAAAAACGTTTATTGTTCATGATATTAATCAAGCAATCCATAACATATTTTGCAGTAAGAAAAATATGCATCAACCAACAGTCATCATCACTGAAAACAATTATTGTGTACCTTACTAGTTCACTATCCAATAATAAAATATCCAACACAGTGCCATCATTAAAGGTAAGTATTTCACACAATTTGTATGAGGTTATGTTCCTTTTGTTCACACATCCTATATTTTATAACAGTCAACAACAACACTCATTTTCAATATGTAATCATTAACATCCACCACTGCCATACATTTCTTCAATCCATATCTATATCTGAAAGTAGTGTTTCCGAAAAATAATAATGAAGTCACTACTTTTGTAATAGAGCCAATCTTTGTAATGATATTCGTTCCCATATATATATATATATATGCAGTAGAATGACCAAAATAATCAAAACCTCACATGCCACGCCTGAAAAGGCAACTGACTATACAACCAACAATCGTCATTTAGACATAGGCTATGCAAAGTAAATTTCCGAAACGATGTAACCATGCCTACTGTAAAATAAAACATCTTAATGCAACTTAAAAGTGGAGACAAATATCCAACACGACTGCCATCAACAGTGATCAATTTCAATAAATAACGCACTTAAAACTCAGTGGGTATCGCAGAGCATAAAAATAGATCATCCATACTCCACACGTTGCACAACTGAGAGAATCCCACAGTGTAATATTTTGAGTAATCACACGGCAACATATGACATGACATAACTCAAAAAATCATTCTGGACTTTTTATTAAGTCGTCTGTGAGCGACCAGGCCACGCGTACTCAAGATTATTTTACTAACAACAAAATATGCAGTGGATATATCCAATCCAATAATTTAATTTTCAAAACATCATCTACAGGACACGACATGTGTGAACACACCAAATTCTTGTAACCAATGTTAGTCATCAACCAAATCACCATAAGTGCAAAACTAGTGACTATACATTAAAAGACAATTTTCCACTATGGTAAGGAAACAAGCAATCAACTGAGCAAGTTGTGGTCACTGTGTATACCCACGCACCCAATTGAAATGGGAAGAGGCCCTTCCATTAAACAACTGAGTTCTTTGACATCAGGCTGGTGACTGTGAATTTTTAGAAGTGTAAATTGGCAATGCAAGGCTTATGCTATTATCACATAGGCAGTGACGAAAAGCTGTACCAACCCGACTGCTATACAACCAACAGGTGAGACCACATTCAAAGCAATAGGCCATAATAACTAGTAACCACTTGGCAGATGACTTCAAATCTAGAGGGTTAATGGTTTTCATGGTAGCCTTATAGGAGGAACAAATTAACTGTAGTGAAACTTCGAGGCCACAGGTATACGCAAAAGGAAACCTATGAAGCTTGTGAACGAGAGAAAGTTCCTTGACAGGGCCAAAACAGGAGAACAGGGCTCTAGTTAAACTGAAGAATCATGAATACAACCATTTAGCCATGATTTAAACAAAAACCTTCAACCAAAATGCAGTGGTGACAAGGAACTATCACCCAGGAAGACTAGCAACTCTGATGAACTTAAAACTATTACAACAGAACCATCTGTTTTCCATTTGAAACCAAAATTCCACACAGTTGCAGCACTCAGGACAAACACAAACCCACACAACTAAGCCAAAATGATTTCATAACTAGAGCGAAGTCAAGAATGGAAAAAAAAAACATACTTGTTAATTGAAATCCTTAAGACGAGAGGTGGCCCAGCGGTTTCACCCTGCTAAAAATCTTGAGCGTGAACACAACAACAAGATCAAACAATAGTCTAACTAGGGTGGTGGCCAATGGGAAGGGTAAAGGTGATGTGTAGTAAATGCACGTCGCCTCCACCCATAACTCATTTACTCCATAGTACATGCCAACGTGCCTTCCATTAACACCATTAATCAGCCAATGTATCGAGAATATCAACGTATTTAAACCATAGCGTAATCCAAGTTTGACATAACAATTCAACCATTTGCATTGTCTCTTTTCCAAATGTGCCACTCATGTTTATATTCCCAATATAACTCAAATAGATCGCTTGACCACTATACAATCTAAACGATCATGTATAGAGTCATCAGTGATAGTGTGATCAACATCAATCCGAACCACATTATAATCACCATAAAAATCGCAAAGTTATTACCCCCATGAGCCACTAACGTCTATAACATATGTATATTAGCTACCAATTCCATTAACCAATGCATAACCATTGTATTATCACCTTACCAAAATGTGCCACCGAAATTTTCACCATATGCATATATATATAAATGTAACTTAACATTTTTTATAGCCATTTCTTTGTTATCTAAGGTTTAACAATAATCAACAACACTTTATGCATGTAGTATTGCAAAGCTAGGTCTCTTTTTGCATGTGTTACAGTATCTTTCTTTTCCTCAAAACTGCCTTTGTGCAATTTTCACTAACATATTTGTTATGCAGGTGCAATAAGAACAAGAAACAACAACATTAATGAAAGCATAGGTTGTAGTAACGTAAACAACCAACCTTTCATAAGCTCATTTTATAACCAATAACACAAGATCTTCATCAACCATGTGTCGCACATTGTCTCAACATAAAAAATACACAGGTCTGCTCTCCAATATTTCAAGGGGGTCCCACCTACTAGTATTATTTAGTTTTTAGTATAATAGATTTTAGCAACACTTTGCGGGCAAAACTACGTTGACGTTTTCAATCATCAAGAAACAAGTGACTCCACAGGGAAATCTGTTTTTAATACATTAGAACTCAGAACTCATGGTCTCACAGACCAAGAATGGTTATCTGAAGAAGATGTGACTTGAATGATTATGCAACAAGGGGAAGTGAGAGGATTTAATGGAAATATGATCGGGAACTCGAGAATAACTTATGAAAAAATGTTAAGTACGAGGGGTTTTTACCACTGTATTCATAATTCATCGACCAGAATCTGTTCCTTGGCCCAGAGGAGACTTTCCATATTTTCTCTTAAACTCTCAATGGACGAAGAAATGGCAACAAGAAGGGGGAGATAACCAACTCTTTATAAGGCAACAGTGGAAATATATAGCAATTTCAAGGGTCATTTAGAGACGACATCATAATAGCTGTGTAAGCTTGAGTTTTATTGACTAACAATGCTTGCAAGAGTGTCACTGTGGAAAATATGATCCAGCATATTATAGTCTATTGAAACTAAAAGATGACCCAAAACAAAGCTCAAAAGGAAAAAAAAAAATTGCAAAAGATTAAACTGGTAGAAATAAAGTAACAAAAAAGTAAAGGCAGTAGAAAATATTGAAAACAGAAAACAACTATTGTAAGCGGAAGAGAAAAATTGAAACCTGAAAATAGAGCTAGACTACTAAAATTTAGGAAAACCAAACAGTGTAGAGCTTTTCACGTTGGTTCCACGTAATGCTTCAAGTGAGAACCGTTAGTGCTATAGGAAAACAATCGCTCCTGCAAATCCTTTAGAATGTAATAATTTGTACCTAAGACAAAAGTGATCTTGAAAGGACCCAGCCATAATTTATGAAATTTCGAATGTCTTACCTTATCAGCATGCACTGAATCCCATAGCAAAACCTTTTTGTTGACCTTAAACTTGACATTTTTGACACACTTGTTGAAATATTTCTTAACGGTTTGCTATCTCTTTTTAATATTATCCAAAGAAAACATCCCTCGTTCTTCCAAAGCTAGTAATGTGTTTACTCTTTGTGAAACATCTCAAGAATTTAGTTCTTCGGTCTGTAGCATCAACCTTAAGGAATAAAGTTCTAGCTCGGTTGGTAGGAGGGCTTCTTGACCATAAACCAGCTGAAAAGGGGTACAACCTGTACTTACTTTTGCAGTAGTTTGATCTGCCTAGAGGGCATAAGTGAGGAGGGTGTGCCACTGGCGAGGTTTATCCTCGATTAGCCTTTTGACGATCCTTACCAGATTTTTATTGGTAGACTCGGCTTGCCCATTTCCTTGGGGATAATAAGATGATGATGTGAAATTTTTAACCCCCAACTTAGTTAGAAACTGAGTCAGCCTAGAAAAAATGAAATCGGGGTCGTTATTTGTAATAATTTCCAATGGAAGACCAAATCTGGAAAAGATATTATTTTCAAGGAAAGAAATTACCTAATAATCTGTGGAATGCTTAAGTGGGACAACTTCAGCCCACTTCGTAAAATAGTCTATGGCTTTCAAGATAAAAACTTTCCCATCTGAACAAGGAGGGTTAATAGGACCAATAAAATCCAATCCCCACTTAGAAAAGGGAAAATGTGGCAGGACTGGTTGTAAGGGCATGGCTGAAATGCGTTCTCTCCCAGAAAATTGTTGGCATTTGTCACAAGACCTCGAAAAAACATAACAGTCATGAAAGATCGAAGGTCAATAATATCCCTTCCTAATAATCTTGAAGGCGGTGGTCTTTGCAGAAAAATGACCTCCTACATGAATGACAGAGCTTAAAGAGTCGTGGGCTTCCTGCACAATTTATGTGCTTCTTCATTGTTTACACAGCGAAGTAGCACACCATCAACGGATCTTCAAAATAACAGGTCTCCTATAATGAAATATCTTGCAGATTCAAGACGAAGTCTTCTCCTTTGGTGAGTATCTAAGTTATCTGGACATATTTGGTTATGTAAATAATAAACCAAGTTTTTGTACCAAGGATGTTAAGACACAGGGAGGGTTTGATCGTCAATGTAAAAGAGAACTGAAAGGGAACTATCTTCATCATCGATTTCTTCACCATTCTCAGCATGCTGACCTAAGTGAAGGGATAGGTCACGTCCCTTGATAGTGGTAGAAGTCATGATATTTAAATCATGCTCCTGGATCTTGGCAAGCCAATGTGCAAGTTTTCCTGAAAGATAATTTTATGAGAGAAAAAACTTAACAGCAGGTAAAGGGACTTTTACCAACGTATGCTTACCTAAGATGTAGTGGTGAAACTTTTCAACAGACTTAACAAGAGAAAAAGTGTGTTTCTCAATAAAAGAGTATTTAAATTCATCATCAGAAAAACTTTGATGCATGTAAGCTACAAGTTTTTCATTTCCTTGACCATCATCTTGCATAAGGACAACAAAAATTGCCTCCTCGGTGGCATTAGTATAAATCATGAATTCCTTCTCAAAATTCGGCTTCGCCAAAACCGGTGTGGAGCTGATTTCTTTATTAATCCCTTCAAAATAATTTACAACCTCATCAGTTCAGGAAAAAGAATGGTCCTGTTTAAGTAGGTTATGGATTGGCTTGATCATCACTGCAAAATCTGGAACAAACCTACGGACGAAGTTAATAACTCCCATAAAGGCTTGAACATCTTTCTTAGAAGTAGGAGCAGGAAGGTTAAGGATAACAATGATTCTCTTAGGATCGATACTTATTCCTAAATCGGAGATAATATGTCCAACGAGATTTCCCTCGGTAACACCAAAAATGGACTTGGAAGGGTTTAGGGAAATTCCAAATTTTCTACACCGCATGAGAACTTTTCTCAGATGGCCAAAATGATTTGATCAGATTTTAGAGTAAATTGTTAAGTCATCAAGGTAGATCTGAATGATCTTACCGATCAAATCGTCAAAAGCTAATTGCATATCTCTTTGAAAAGTGGCACCTACATTAGATAAACCAAATGGCATACGTCCATAATCAAAGGTACCCCAACAAGTATTAAAGGTGGTTTTATATTTATCTTCCCTCTTTACCTTGATTTGATTGTAACCGAAAAACCCGTCAAGTAAGGACATCATTTGTGACCTTGCAACCTGATGCAAAATCATTTCCATGTTGGGAAGAGGGAAGTGGTCATTTATACTAGCTCGATTTAATGCGTGAAAATCAACGCATAATCTAATCTGACCAGTTGTTTTCCGAATAGGGAATAGATTTGAGACCCATTCAGAATACTTGACTGGAAAGATAATTGCAGCCTTCAAAAAAATTTCCAACTCCTTTTGAATGGTTACTTCTAGCGCAGGGTTGATAGGTATTTGTTTTTCCCTAAATGGTTTTACGCCTTCATGAATGGGGATGGCATGTTGTATAAGGCCAAGATCAAAACCATGAAGATCCTCATAAGACCACGCAAAAACATCTTGAAATTCACCAAGCAACTTGGCAAACTTCTCCTTCTCTTCATTTGAACATTTGGAACCTATTTTCACATTCTTTGGAGTCTCACGTGTCCCAATGTTCAAGGAGATGGTCTCACCCACATTCCTTTTCAATTATTCTTCTTTTTGTTTTTCCTTGTTGCCAGCATCACTCGAAGAAAATGAACTCTCTAAAGGGTTCAAGCCCTTAGGAATCTTGTTATCTCCCATGGATATAATTTCCTTAGGCTTAAAAGGTTCATTTTGGATAAAAGCACAAATGCTCTCGTCGTTGGGGAAGACCTTCCAAGATTATACATTGTCAGGAATATGTGGACTATATAGGGATTGGAAGGTATAATCAAATATGTGAGGCTGAAGTTGTCGAGTAGGAGAATCTGCAAAAATAGCTAACCGATCATCCATTGAGTTTAGTTCCCTCTTTACGTGAGTGATATTGAAAGATAATAGGTTCAAGATAAGAGCCCAAACCATTTGGGTGTATCATTTCATCAACTTGTTGCTAGGGGAATAAATCTTTCGTACGAGGTTAACAACAAGCTTGGAATCCCCAAAGACTGATAGGTGACCGCAGCCAAGATTATATGTGTTTTCAATGCCTAATAATAGGGCTTCAAATTCTGTGACGTTGTTTGTGCAAGCAAACTCCAACCTATAAGAAAAGTTATGAATTTTCCCTACAGGCGAAATTAAGACAACATCAGCTCCATTTCCCTCATTAGAGCATGAACCATCAAAGTGCATGTGCCACATACCATCATCTAAATTGATTTGTTCCAATGGAATATTATCCTCCTCAGCAAAGATAGAGTATACCCCTAGGTCTTCCAAGACAGTTTACATTAGGTTGTGGGACACTCTCGATATAAGGGGATATCCTTCCTTCTCTAAGAACTATAATGTTTTTTTTCGTTCTGAGGAATGGATAAATGAGTTTCATTGAGTGAGAGGTATCCACCTGTTAATTCTTGCCAATCTCTTCCCAAAATAATTGAGTAATTGTTTACAGGAATATCAATTACCCGAATGTTGAGGGTCGTCCTTATTTCAAGGCGAGCACACAAAACTAAGGTCACGTCCTTAATCTCACCTATGGTCTTTTGTTGTAGATTATTATAGGAGAGCATGCTTCTGGCATTTTCATCTGTACAAGACAAGCCTATCTCTTCCATAATAATCTTCGACATCACACTTGGGCCCGAACCACCATCAATGAGGCAACAATGGGCAATTTTATCCATGATTCTTACCGAAATATAAAAAGGGGGATTTTTTACAGGGTATCTAAAGTTATGTACACCTATTTTATTTACGGAAGGATCCTCTTCAGCTACATCCTCAGAAAGATTGTCTACAACGGAAGCTTTTCCTTCCATGAATCATTTTAGATGCATATGTTGTTTAGGGATGACAACCATGTCTAGGAGAGTTGCATTTGCCTTAATGTTGGCCAATTGATTCAGGATAATGTATTTGGAAGAGGGGGGAGAGGGGGTGATTCCTTGACTCTCGGGAATTTTAGGAACCTGGGGAAAAACAACAGTTGAGGATTAACTTGGGCTAGAAGAACTGCGAGGATGGTCAAACTTTCCTTTTGGGGCATAGGCTTTGTTTCTGGTATTGATAGCCATGACATATTCTAGCTTGGAAAAATCTAGGAGAGCGATAGAGGCTTCTGGTATTTTAGCAAAGATCTTGTCTCTAACACTCATCCTTACCTCACATGTGGTTTCTTCATGGTGTTCCTTGCAAAAGTTACACCAACTCCTAGGCAGGATAGCTTTGGGCTGTGTTATCCACGATATCTAGGGATAACTAGGAGATCATGTCTCGAGGCCCACATGGTCCTAGACATGGAGTACCGAGAGCAGGAGCGACCTGAGCATGGTCCTGGAGGACCCATCTTCTTCTTCTCAGCCAGACTTGTCCTGCCAGCAGTACCAGCCTCCATCACTACCGGCCTGGGCTTGCATCAGAAAAGGCTCTTGCTCCATGAGGTAATTGGTCTGAGGTATCATGGTATGTGTCATATTTGATCATTACAACCTTCATATATATGCATTAGATCTCTTTCATTTCAGATAACTGCTTGGATTTTACACTAATCTACTTGACCATTGTTGGGGTAATTGACTGGGTAGCTTAGCAAGTTGGTATTCATGGGTTTTGGGCAGCCACCAAAGGGGGTTTGAAGAACCATCGTCCGCTCCCCTCATACTATCACTTT
>JASDQU010291810.1:0-11099 GCA_032191745.1 Picea mariana
TCAACTAGCATTTCAAATACAAGTTGTTGTCTCTGACAAGAACATCTGTAGGACAGTTAGGTATGAGGGTGCCTCTACATGTGTAATGTTTTTTACCTGTTAGAAAGCCATCGAATCTCCTCCTCTTACTGGATCACATAACACGCTTAAAGCCTTCAATGGCTCTGGCTTTAAACCCTGCGGTGTACTTCCTTCGTTGTCTATTACGTTGGAAGGAAAATCGATCAACATTGAAGTTGAGGTCTTTGATGCACCTCTTGATTATAACATCTTGCTTGGTCATAGCTGGATTGATGCAATGTGCATCGTTGTGTCTACCCTTTTCCGTGTTGTACGTTTTCCACATCAGGGAAAGGTCATTACTATCGACTAGTTAGCCTTTTTCAACTCTAACACCTGTACTAGCAACGTACCTTTCATCGCGAAGAAACCACCTGGGTATGAGAACATTGGTGTGGGCCTACGTAAAGATTCGACTCTGATGGGTACATTCTTGATCCCACCCCCTGATGTTCCATCTTATTTGGTTGCCTCGATCAACATGATTTCCACCTTCGTTCGAGATACTAACCCGTTCTCTGACCCATGGGTAATACTTGAACCTGGTGATTATCCTCACTATGATGACCAAATTCCTTTAAGACTGGTTGAATCTGCCTACCAAGCCATTCAATCAGTAACCCCTTCTACCCTCTCTCTCTGTGACTCATCTCCTGACCTTCTCCATGTTATTTTTCCCATGGATGAGATGATTATGTCAGCTATGTCGATGGAAGAAACTCCCTGGGATGATGGAAATCATCATTCCATCCTCTTTCTCGAACAACACACCCTCGAGAGTTACCAACAGATCTCGACTTCGTCAACCATTGTTGTCATTTCTTATGTTCACAAGTCCTCACACAATTTGTTATATGAAGGGAACTTAAACAATATTTCACCCACCATCCCCCTTGACATATCTATTAAACCTGGAGTTGTTGAGAATGTCCACATCAGAGCTTCGTGCTCCACTGACGAAGTTGCCACCTATAGATCACTTTCTCAAGAGTTTCGTGATATCTTCGCATGGAGTTATGAAGAAGTGTCGGGCATTGACCCTGACATTGTTTTACATGAAATTAAGACATACCCGGGTGCTAAACCTGTCCGAAAAAGACTTCGTCTGGTCCACCCCCGTAAAGCAGTTGTTATTAATCTTGAAGTCGAAAACATTCTTAAAGATGGATTTATTTATCCTGTGGCTTTAACTAATTGGGTTTCCAATCTCATTCTGGTAACCAAGAAACAAGGTACGATCTGTGTCTGCATTGATTATAGGGATATTAATCCTGCTTTTCCTAAAGACAACTTTCCCACCCCCTTCATTGACCAGATCGTCGATGATTGCGTCGGAAGTGAAATCTTCTCTTTAATGGATGGTTTCTCCGGCCCTAATCAAATCAATACCCTACCCATGGATCAACAAAATACCGCTTTTATTTTCCCTTGGGGTACCTTCGCCTACTAGAAACTCCCCTTCTGTTTAAAGAACGTCAGTGCGACTTTTCAACGTGCCATGTCTTATACTTTTCATGATATTAAGCACATTGTACAACCATATCTAGATGACATACCGACACATTCTATGCATCATAGTGACCACCTGGCACACCTCCGAGCCATTTTTCTCCATTGTTGGTTCTATCATATACGCTTAAACCCACACAAATGTGTTTTCTATGTGGAGTTTGGCCGACTTCTAGGTTTTATCATTTCCCACCAAGGGATCAGGGTTGATTCTTTGAAGTTCGAGGTGATCCTCAATCTCCCTCCTCCTTCTTCACTTCGCCACCTGCAAAGTTTGCAAGGGAAGGTAAAATTTTTACGTCGTTTCATCCCGAACTATGCTCAATTAACACTTGGATTTACTCGGCTGCTAAAGAAAGTTTCTGCATTCGTATGGGATTCCACTACCAAAAAAGCTTTCGAAGCTTTGAAATTGACTTTAACCCGTACCCCTTTAATTTTCCCACTCTATTATAGTCGAGATTACTTCCTTTATCTCACAGCTTCGAACTCTACCATCGCTATGGTTCTAGTCTAGGAAGATGATACCCACAATGAACATGTCATATATTATTTGAGTCAGAGTCTCATGACCACCGAAACCAAATATTTACATGTTGAAAAACTGGCCTTGAAAGTTGTTCAAGCTATTCAACGTTTCCATCACTACATCCTACTACACAAGACCACCGTGATTTCTGATTGCAACCCCATGCAGCACATCCTTACACGCCAATTTCTAGGGGGAAAATACTCTAAATGGATAGTGATTCTCCAAGATTTTGACTTAGAGTTTGAACGTGCTAAGTCTAAGAAATCCTTGGTGCTTACTAAATTGATGTGTGACCTTCCCTACTCTGAGACAAAACGTAGAAGAAGATTATTTTCTTGATGAATCTCTTTTTCTGATCAGTTTCGATGACCTCTAGTATGGAGATATCATTATATATATACAAACTCACACTTTCTGCCCTGATATATCTAGCGTTGGACATCATCATATACTTTATCAAGCTCGTCAATATATCATCCTCGGTGACACTCTTTATCATCGCGGGGTTGATTCTGTTTTTCGACGCTGTCTCACCTTTGACGAGGTCAAGAAAGATTTGAACGAATGTCATTCTGGAGCATGTGGTGGTCACATGTCTGGGTATGCTACTACCCAGAAGATCTTATGAGCTGGGTATTTTTTTCCTTCTTTATTCAAATATTGTATTACCGCGGTCCAGAAATGCCATGCTTGCCAAACTTACAATAATAAAATAAGATCGCATCTCGCTCCCTTACATCATGTAGTTTCCATCGCACCTTTCGCAAAACGAGGTATAGATTTCATGACATGTAACCCTCACTCGACCGAGGGGCATGGTTACATTATCATAGTTGTATATTGCTTCACGAAATGGGCCAAGGCGATGCCTACATTCTACAATACTAGGAAAACTGTAGCCCTTTTCATATTTAATCATATTATTTCATGATTCGGGATCCCAAAAGCTATTGTTACCGATCACGGTAGCCATTTTCACAACTTTATGATGTCTGAACTTACCGATAAGTTGGGACTTCATCATGAAAACTCAACCCCCTACTATCCACAGGCTAATGGCCAAGTTGAAGCCATAAATAAAATCCTTATCACTATGCTTCGTCAGATGATAGGAATCCATAAGACCAGTTGGAACACAATGTTGTTCTCAGCATTATGGGCCTATCAGACATCCGTAAAGTTTTCTACAGGATTTACCCCTTTTCAAATCGTCTATGGCATTGAAGTCGTTCTCTCGATTGAATGTGAAATACCATCTCTGAAACTAGCTGTTGAACTTCTCCCGAACACCTCTGACGAAGAAGAACGTCTATTCTATCTTATGCAATTAGATCTTCATGATGCCATGCTAGTTATTGAAATCCAGAAGAAACGTGTGAAATCCCAATATGACAAGCATGTGAAGCCACGTATTTTCTCTGAGGGAGATCTAGTTCTCCTTTACGAACAAGATCGTGATCTACTAGGAGCCGAAAAATTTGAAGCTATGTGGCGAGGTCCATATATCGTCAAGCAAGTGTTAGAGAAGGGAGCCTATGAGTTAGTAGATTACGATGGCATTCTTTTGAGTGAACCCAGAAATGGGATTTACTTGGAAGAAGTACTATGCTTAAATTTCCTCGGCATAAGTACTTGTATTTTACCGTACCATACTCTTGTGTCCTACTTTTGTTTGCCATTTTGTTGTTTTGGTTTCTACCCCCAATTGTTTACCTTGCGTTGTGCTTAGTTTCCAGATGTCAATGTCTTCGCTACCCTATATTGGCTTCATTGATGGTGCTAGCCGTAGTACTTAGAACCTAGCTTCTGCTGCTTGGGCAATCTATGCATCTACCAATGAACTTATCTGTCTACAAGGTGTTTGCCTCAGTCGCGCAACCAATAATATCACAGAGTATAGCACGGTCATCGAATTATTGACTAGTGCTATTTCACTTGGGATTTGTCATTTCATTGTACGACTTGATTCGCAGCTAGTAGTGCTCCAATTAAATAATGTTTACATTATCCGAAGTCCTACTTTATTACGATTATATCTACGAATTAGCCTCTTGGAACGTTATTTTGATTATATTGAATATCAACACATTCCTAGATGTCTAAATACATTAACTGATGCTCTAGCTAATTATGTGTTAGATAGACATTTGAGACATTTATAATTCCAATCACACATTACACATTGTATATAAAAGCAAGTAAGCCGATAGAAGCCTCATATATATATATATATATATATATATATATATATATATATATATCATAATAAATTTTTTTACAAAAAGTGTTCTCCATCTAAGGATCAAAATATCAAAATATAGAGCCTATGGCTCCTACAAAATAACATCATGGATGTCGCTCAACGTAGCACACTATTGCTCGTGCTACCCTACGAAGTAACCGACTAAGTGAGCCGGACACGCCTACATTATGGCGTTGATAACGCCTCAGGACCTCCTCAATTGACATGTCGGGGATGCCTGTCGTCAAGCCTTCTAAGTTCTGCTCGATCGCCTCATAGTCGTCGACATCCTATCCCGCTACCACACGTGCCTCTCCTCGCCTATGAATCGGAGATGTGCCCGGAGGTCGATGTGGCCCTACATCTACACGATCAATCGTTTTGATTAGTCTTTAGATTGGAAACACAAAAAACATTTAATATCCCAAAAATCTACAAAACATTATAAAAAACAAAATATCTTTCTTACCTAGATCCCCCCATTGAAATACCTCAGGGAGAACCAAGTCGGGATCACCCCGAAATTCCAGGCCAGCATAAGCATAATCGTGAATCATCAATATTTGAGGCCTTAACCAATCGAAGAAGGCATCATTGTACTTGATAATAGGGCCCGCTATGTGCCGAGCCATAAGGTCACACCATCATTTCATCCTTGGGTCTGATGGAGTTGGTATGCCCCACTCTACCTGTAGCCGCAAATGAGGGACTCTTTCTAAGAAGAAAGATACCAAAATGGACCTATACCCAAATTGCTTTAGGTCTCCATTTTTTCTTTTTGTGAGTTGTGTCTTCATACTGTGGAGCAAGCTATCACACCAATTGAATACTTGGGGTTCCAGGCATTCAATGGAATATTGAAAGTAACTTTGGAGCGCCATATGCGATGACGCACTCCCAACCATCTGTGGAATGGTGAAGAGGATGGTTATGAGAGTCAAATCTTGTACACCTCGTATAGCCACTTTACCTTTCTATCTTTCGGCGTCAGGTTCACAGTGTCGATGGATATACTCACTCATTGACAATCCACCACCTCGACCCCCTTTAAGAGTCACACGTGCCCCTCGACGGGATAATCCCGTTAGGAAGTAGATGTCCTCAATGTCTAAAGAAAGGACATAAACACCCACATGAAATACCTGTTGTTATGAGTCCCACATATGGACCAAGTATTCTAATAGTCTCTGCTGGGCTCTCATGCCCTAAATCTTGAAAAATTTCAAGAGGCCACATTGCCGAAGAACATTGATACTTCCCGAATCATTTAAATCCATGGAGTCATCTTCATGCTCACGTTCTCTCCATTCCAACATTTTTGCAATCAAACACCTACATGGAAGTAAAAGAGGATTGTTAGCATCTTTATCTAACCATTTTTGGAATATTTTTTGGTCCACTACTCATTTTTCTTTTTGGTTTTCGGTCGCCGCAACTAAGCTTCAATTACAGTGCGGGAATTCCACAGGAAATCCATTGGGCACTTGCGGAAATCCTTGATTTCCGCAGGGCCCAAAACTGGCCACCTATGACGGCGCTAGCGCACACCTACCGGCCCAAAAAAACATCCAAAAAACTATATTTTGACCACTAAAAACAAATTTCAATCCAGTCAAAAGGAAGAGGATGAATATCTTACCATGTTGGCGGAAACCGTTCGCCAAATGATCGTCTATGTTGCTCGCAATTGACCACCGAAATCAAGGCTAAAAAAGGGGGTTTTAGACAAGTTTTTGGCCAAATTCAAATGAAGTGGTAAAAAAGACCTTTTACTCTTATTTATCACATTTTTTACCTTATTCATAATATTTTATATTATATAAATGCATTTTTTCAGAAACCCATAAATTTAATGGTCTTGTAAGTGTCTTGTCTCTTGCAGAAAGGAACCTAAGGTCTTAATTAATGGAGTATGGATGTTTTATTCCATAATTTCTTTTCATTACACATATCGTTGCTTTTTAGGGTGTTTTAGCAAAACCTCGAGTTCACTCTTTGTTTGTTCTCGTGCTCGACAATTTATGAGAACACAATCGAGTATACTTTTGTCGTCTTTTCATACTCGTCTTGGTAACATGAAAAATGACACACATGGAGTATCATTTAAGCTCTTTTCACACTCCTTAAAAACAAAAAGATTGTCGAGCGATCTTGTTATGTTCAAGCTCGTAAAAGTATTTGAATAAAACGTTCGATGGGCGATGGTTTATCATTTTTTCTGTCCTATCGAACTATTTTATGAAAAAGGAATTGAGAGATTTCTCTTTTAAGTGCTTTTCCAGACTCTATAAACATGAAAAACCTCCAATTTTTCTATCTTTAGACTCGTTACACAAACATCGAAAGATCCACATGGGACCGAACCACTCCTTCTTAGGGTTCGTTAAAAATACTCCGAGGGACCCGTCCGAAGGATGAGCTTATATTACAAGCACATGTTATCCTCCTCAATCTTGTGTAAAAGTAAAGAGGTACTCGCCATCAATGGTGGGGGGAAATTTGGGAAATAAATGTGTCTCTATATCTGTGTTAGTGGCAGTACTAGTCGCTCTTGAACATGACACCCCCCTTCATCATTTGAATTCGGGTTGGGAAATCCATTTGTCTTTTGTTTGACTTTCTGCAAGTTTACATCTTGGGTCGTCTTTGAGTCAATGTTTCCAAGACTGTCGTCGTGTCATTCACCTATTCAAGAGCAGTCCGAATAAGCCCTCTCTTGAGTCGTCCATCTGCAATTATGAATTCCTACCATCTCGACATTCCCCGTGTCAGTTTCAAATCATATTCACGTCTCGCTCTATCCTAAATCTGTTACTTATTTTGTGTCATTGATGGGGGATACATCAAGGCCCTCCTATAATGAATCTCTTCATGTCGACTTCAGTTCATTATCCAGGGACGAGATTTAGAAATCATGCAGTACCTTAGAGCCTGTATGCTCTAATGACAGGTTTCTTCTCTCTTGACAGTGGACTTACATCATTGGTCCCTGATCAAAAGATTCCATTGAATGTTTGACTTCGGTTCATTTATTCACATTTGTTGGATTGTACTATAGTACCTTGGGATTCATTGACATTAATGGTGATTTCCCTCGCGCTTGTTAACGATTTTCATTAATGACCGGTACTCAAGCGATTTCTAACCATGTCTGACTTCAACACCTATAATCACATGGTTGGATTCGTACTTACGGATGATGGATTGAAGACCCTTTAATCTCATCATTTATGGTCCAGGTTGCGATGGAATATTGATAATTGGCACATAGATCCACTTTGTATTTCTCGTGGCTATGGTTGCATCTGAATTATTTTTCATACATAGATCCATAGTGTATTCTTGGTGGCTATGTAATATTTCGATGACATGGATCCATGGTGTATCATTAGTGGCCATGAATTACACTTAAAAGTTATATCATTTGTCGTTTGGACATGGGAATGTCTATTTCAGACGTAGTATCATATTGTACAGATGCTTGTTTGTTTGCAGGTTCTCGATTGGTGTGTTCTTTGTTTCCGACACACACATGTATATTGCAAAGTATTTCGATTGTCACAAGTTCTGACCTCATACTTTGGGGGGCATTAAGTTACACATTATTTTGGTCACCTTGATGATGACTTTACAAGCATGTAGCCAGGCCCTCATGATCATCTTTTGCCTGGGAAGAGTGACTTTTCTCCTCCTCTGAAAACCTATTTTTTGAAAGGACATCGCAGGCTACCCCTATAGTACAGTGTGGAAATCACTGATTTCTGTAGGCTTCTCTATAGCTGCCCGCAGGCTGCTATATAAGCAGGGTGCGACGACGTTTGAAGGCTAAAAGAGGAAAGAGTTTCTAGAGGTTTCTAAAAGGGGAATCTTTTAGAATGTGAGGTGGCGTCTGTATGGTTACGATCCTACTGACTTCTCTGATCTGGTGGGATCATCCTCATCCCTTTAACCACTTCAACTTCTCCTATATAATGATGGGCTTCTCATGGAAAAGGTTAAGAACGGTTGCGAAAACTTGAGAAAAAGGATTGTTGAAAGAATAGACTGGAAATTGTGTGAAGAATACTATTTCAGTCGATGTTTAAGGTCTTCATTCATCCATCAAGCCTTTGGAAATAATCTTCATGCAAACTCTGGAATAAATACGAGTGTGTGTTCGAACAAAGGACCACTAAAAGGGAACTTGCAACATCAAGGCATTTCGGTTATATCTTCCACTTTTATTCAATATAATACAGTGGCATGTTTCTTTCCCATAAAATCATTCTCATTTTATTACATGACTCCTTGATCACATGTTTAGGTTTTCATTGAATCTATCATAGTTGCTTTCACTTTGGTTGGTTTGTGTCATTGCAGATCCTGTTTCACAAGAGAACTGAAGCAAAGCGGGAACAACAAAGACATAAGGAGGATATCTTAAAAGTAAGTCATCAATTCCTTCTTTGATAGTTAGATCAATGATTATGACCTAGGGAAAGCATCACGTCTTGTCCTATTTTTTTTTAGATCCAGGTGGATCTAGGGAGATTAGTTCATGTCCACATTTACCAATTTATCCTATAAAAATAATCACACGACGAATCCGACCAACGATTGTTGCTTTCCATACTTGGCTAATTTTATGTCCACGGTTGTCGGTTTGGCACCAATTTCATCTCCATCTATATCCTCTCATGGCGAATTGGACCACCCATTGTTCCTTTTCATACTTAGTGAATTTTATGCCCGCGGTTGCCCAGTTGGCGCAATTGAACTCTGTTCTTTTTTGTTCCGTTATATACATCTTCCACTCAAAATTTTCATGATCTACAATTCCACTACGAAATCCTCCGTCCTTTTTCCCTTTTTTTATTCCCATGTATTATGGGACTATAAAGTATGGACATGATATCTAATAGAGCATGTACAAAATCTGCATTCCATACCTAGCAACATTTTGGATCGCGGGTTCTCGAGTGGGCGGGCTCAAAATTGGGCCTCCATTGTTGTGTGTCTTACAAATAGCACACAGAATTCCATGATATACAAATTGACAAGTGTAATTGCAGACTACCTGACTCAACATTGGACTTCTATTGTTTTGTGTCCTCCAAACAGTGCTTCCAGTTCCGTGATATACAAATTGACACACATAATGCAGGGTTGGCGGGGTGGAGATTGTCATTGTTTACAGATGTTAATCCCTATGAAGTATCTAACAATATCTAAAAAATTGTTTTCAATACTAAATTATCTCTTAGTAGTGACAATTGGATAGAGAGGTACAAAACAAATGGCATCACACCCTCCGCAATATACAAATTGACTACTAGATTCTAACATCGTCTGCTCTTCCGTGTTACAGATTATGCATTCAAATGTTCAGAACGATAGAAGTTGAAGATCAGGGAATTTTTGTTATCGGACTAATCGGTAGGTGTGGACACTAATAGATCTCCCTAGATCCACCTGGATCTAGAACAAAATAGGACATGACATGACTATTTCCCTAAGTTTTGACCATTGAATCAACTAGTAAGAAGGAACAAGTAACATACCTTTATATCACTTCCTAGGGTCTATGTTGCTCCTGCTTCGCTCCGGTGCTCTTGTGAGGTCAAGACCAAGGCAACAAAAACCAACCAAAGTGAAGATAGCAAAATATATTCAACTGTCAACCTATGTGTATGATCAAGGAATTACACAATAAAGTGGAAATAGCTTTATGGGAAAGGGACATGCCACTGTATCATATTAATTGAAAGTAAAGATAACAACCTGAGCCTTGATGTCACAAACTTCCTTTCGATGGCTCTTGGCTTCCACACACACACTTTCTCAATCCTTGTATGAAGAAGATCAAATCCTCTTGATAGACTTGCTAGAGTCTCCAAGCTGATGTTCAGCTAAATTCTTCACACAATTCTTTCACCAGTTCTCCAATGAATCTTGCTTAACCTTTTCCATGAGAATTCCCTCAATATATAGGAGAGAATGAATTAGTTACTTGGATAATAATGATCCCACAATATCATGGAATCCAGTACAAGGATAACCATTCGAATGCCAACCCATCCTTCTAGAAGATTCCCTTCTAGAAACATCGAGAATTCATCTTTTTCAATGCTTTAGGAAGAGTTCGCACCCTAGCTATTCAATACAGTGCGAGAATTTCGCACCTTGGCTTAAAGCATCCTGCGAGAATCATTCATTCTTGCACCCAAATGTATTAGTAGCCTGTGAACCTCCTTGAAAAATGAGTTTTCTTGGAAGAGATGAAAGTAAATTTTCTCAGGAGAAAGTTCTTATGAAGAGCCTGAGTAAACCATCATCAATACATCATCATGATGACCAAAATAATGGGTAACAGAATTCCCCCCAAAGTATGAGGTTGGAACCAGTGATAGTCGAAAGACTTTGTAAGTTTCATGTGTGTAGGACACCAGGAGCACACCTAATCAGAAACCTACGAACAACCAAGCATCTGCAGAATATCATATATACCAATTCTGAGGTAGGCATTCCCATACTCAGATCACAGACTGATGACATTGTAGACATGGGTCGTGGCCACCAATCATACACTATGGATCCATGTCGTCAAAATATAACATAGCCACCAGGAATACACTGTGGATCTATGCGAAAAATTCAAATTGAGACGACATAGCCACGAGACATACACAGTGGATCTATGTGTCGCAAATTATACATACTCCATCACAGCCTAGAAAAAAGAGATGATATACAAGGTCTTCAATCTCGTCGCCCAAA
>JASDQU010291811.1:0-14223 GCA_032191745.1 Picea mariana
ATACACTCATCACTTCACTTTGTCATTTACCTTTTAAAAACTATTAAACCACTTTGACTACTTTGACCTTTTGGGGCTTCTAGATGACATATGAGGGTCCTCCAACTTCGTAAGGCCATAACTCTCAAACTATGAGGAGTTATGTGACATTCCACATACCACCAGAAATGGAATGACATGTACTATCCATATAGAATAGTATTACCTTCTAATATAGAAAAAAGAATATCGTTATCCATCAAACAAACTTGGGTCCATTGCCCAAACCTGGGTTCTCCAACTTCACATGGTCACAACTCTCTAACCGCGAGGAGTTATGTGATGTTCTACATACCACCGGAAATGGCATGACAATCACTATCCATATATTATATTTCCTTGAAAAATTCACTATCCGTCATCTTATTCCACAATTAAGAATGGGTTCTCTTACTCCGCAAAGCATCTTCCTGTGAGGGCTTTCATCATAAGGGGACCACTTTGGAGTTCATCCATATTTACTTTTTATCAACCATGAAAAACAAATAATGAGTCATATTTACATCAAACAATATTGGGTCCATTACCCAAACCTTTATGCTACAGGGCTTTCTTCAAGGGTTGACATCAATGACAACCAACCTTAATCAACAATTTGTTCTTGACTCTTCCGCCGATCCAGATCCTACTACCTCGCCGAGGGAAGGGGAGGATCTTGTTCTTAAGCCCGTGTGGGACACTTCATTATCTTTTCCATCATCGAAGCCATGAATGGTTCTGAAAAGCCTTGGTATTATATGCATCATCGCTCTTATTTTCTCCCAGAGCTTGCTAGAATCAAACAAGACGACTTTTGATCTACTTTAAGTAAGATAGTTGATCACGTTGTAGTTCCACTTGATACGCACGACATTTATGCCAAGGGAAATATGGAGAGTATCTCTCCTACCATCACGATCAATATCTCTCGTACCCCTGGCAATATTGAAAATGTACATATCAGTGTGGATTGTTCACCAGCAGAAATCCTTATCTACACCGAACTCTTCAAGGAATTTAGAGATGTATTTGCTTTTTCATATGAAGAGATGCCAAGAATTGACCCTCGTATTGTTGAGCATGAGATTAGAACTTATCCGGATGCTAAGCCTATTCAAAAATGTCTTAGAGATGTCAATCCCTGGAAGGCCCCTGTTATTAAGGCATCGATAGAGAAACTACTTAATACTGGCTTTATCTACCCGGTTCCTTTAACTAAATGGGTATCCAATCTCGTTCATGTGAATAAGAAGCAAGGAACCATCAGTTTACGGATGGAATTTTGTGACCTAAACATATATTGTCCTAAAGACAAATTCCCAACACCTTTCATCGATCAAATTCTCGATGAGTGTGCAGGAAGCGAAGTGTTTTCTTTCATGGATGGATTTTCAGGGTATAACCAAATTCAAATTAAACCTGAGGATTAACACAAGACAATTTTTTTTTTCCTTGGGGTAATTTCGCATACAGGAAGATGCCTTTCCGCCTTAAAAACCTCGGAGCAACCTTCCAACATGCTATGACCTTCACATTTCACGATCTTAAGAATATAGTCGAAGATTATCTTGACGATCTTACTCCTCACTCTCGTAAGAGAGTGGATCACTCTAAGCACCTTCTGTTGGACAACTAAGAGGTGGGGGGTGAATCAATTGTTACTGTTCTTAACCAATTATGCCCATTTTAAAACTCTTTACAGAACAGTCAATGACAATCACAATAATGCAAGGAAATAAGCTATAGATTATTTAACATAAATCACACACACATGAAATATCCATAGGCATATGTTTCCTGAGGAAACCCATAAAGGGAAAAACCTCTTCTTCTTGATATGGTAAGTAATCTTTTATTTTTTGTACATTATCATTCTTATGATCATCGACTCATTGTGAGAATACCACCTCTGTTTTACAAGTTGCAACTTGTCGAGAGCACCAACTCTCTGGTTTCTCTAGCACCCACTAGAAGGAAGCACCAACTCCTTGGTTTCTCTAGAATCCACTAGAAGGAAGCACCAACTCCCTAAGTATTCCAGCACCAAATGGATGGAAGAACCAACTTCCAGTTGCACAGGCACCAACCTGTATAACAGAGAACAATAGTTCTCCCTTGTACCACCCTACCACCCTGGTTTTTCTATCTACAACTAGATGGAAGCTACAACTCCTTGTGTTCAAGCACCCACTTAAAAATCTGAGGACAACTATATTCCATAACACCTCCCTACCACCCTGAATATAAAAAATTTGTTTCTGAAACTTATTACAGTGATACAATGTTTGTCAAAAAGATTACTAGTCTCATCACCGTTCTATTGCACTCCTCTTCTCTACTTGCATTAGTGTCTTCCTACTCACATCTCCTTGAGCTTTATGTTCTTCCTCTTTTTCTATGAATGCGCACCTCAACTTTCTCTTCCTCTCTCAGATAAACATTTCTTCTCTATCTCTTTCTTCTCCTCTTTAATCTCAGTGTATTATTTCCATTCAATGCACTATGCCTCTTCTGTGCATTTTATCACTTGCACACAACATGCTTCTACCCGCATGAATAACTCTCAACAGAAGAAACCATCTCTTCTTTGTTCTACACATATTTTTCATGCCAAGTCCTCTACCGGGGCATACACTCAACTCTTTGTCCTCTCTAGCGATCATCCTGAGTCTATTCTTCATCAGTGGTTGTTATCCGGAGATTCTTCGGCTTCTTTGGAAAGTACAATCTTCGATGCATTTCCATCTGTCGATTTTCTAAATGATTAATCTTCACTTCACTGGAAGTTACCTCGAGACTCTTCAGCTCCTCTGGCGATCACACTCAAGCTTATCTAATTCTCCGGTAGATACAATCACTCTATTTCTAGCAATTACAATCAGTCCTTTCCAGCAGTTACAAAGAGAAATTCTATGCACTCGTTCCTTTGGTGCCTTTTCCCTTCCTGAGAAAAAATTTGTAGCATGCACTAGCTTTTCTTGCTAAGCCCCTTCCTTTCATGTGACCATCAATGGTCACCAAACACCTATTCAAAAGGTGCTTTGTGTACTTGGTCTAGCAAGCACTATCTCTCTATTTCACGATATGACCTCGGGCTATGAACTTCACGTGACCATGTGATTACAGGCACATCCATAGGCGGTTTGAGGGAAACCCTCTTTTCACCCCACAATTCACTACGAGCCTCCATGCCTCATTTCTCCAAAACTGTGGTTTCGATTGTGGCCCACCTTCGAAAAATTAAGACCTAAGCATGTTCTAGCCCCGTAATGTGATCAGACTGTTAATCTCACAATCTTGACGATGATCCTCGATTAATGGCTCTGATCTATTGACTTATCCTTCCTTCTTTCCTTCATCCATGAGCGATCCTTAGTCTCGACAACCAAGTGACATGTGGCCCTCCAAACCAACGAACGAGATCAATTTTGTCTTTTGGGCTTCGGGAGTCTTGATTCTCAAACTCTACTTGCTCTCGGAGCATTTCACCCGGAGTCCATGATATAACGATGCGTGGTCTTTGAATCAATGGTCACAATCCCTTCGGGTATTCGAGGTTCAGAAATCTCAACTTTCCAACCTTTCAACCTTCCTTTTCTTTTTCCTGGAGCTGACAATCCACCGATTCGTGTCCCTTTCGGATCAATGGTCACGATCCTTTCGTGTCCTTAGACTTCGAATATTTCAACTTATTCTATCCTTCCTCTAGAGTAGATCGACGGATGAGAATGCTCCCGAAGTGATCTTTCAGATCAGACGTCTCATGTCCACTTCGGGACTTTGGATATTTTGTCATTTTCTAGTGGTAAAACTCCCAAAGTAAAACTCCCGGAGTGACGTCACTTAATTACGTCACTTGATGATGTGTCATGAGCCTAGTAGCTGCCATGTGTCACTCAAATTTGTGACTTGCATGTACCTAAAATGTTGAATCAAATTGACACTTGTCATTGTTTGATTGCACCATGTGTCCTTGCTGACATAGTCTTGCTAACATAGTCTGCAACATGTCCTTGTAGACATCGTCTGTTGTGTGTCCTTGCTGACGTAGTCTTTCTGACATAGTTTTGCCAACATGGTCTACCACATGTTCTTGTAGACATGGTCTGTTGCTTGTCCTTTATGACATTGTCTTCTGACCAACAACCCTAATCCAACAGTCATCATATGTCCTCCAAATCCGATGGTCCTTATTCATTTAAGA
The DNA here is from genome assembly GCA_032191745.1 of Picea mariana. Lineage (NCBI taxonomy): Eukaryota > Viridiplantae > Streptophyta > Pinopsida > Pinales > Pinaceae > Picea > Picea mariana. Next base: position 4,223 of record JASDQU010291811.1, read on the forward strand.
TTTCCAGGTTTCAGGTATTTCAAATATCAAACTTCCCAGAGCGTAACCTCCTCACATATTTATATCTGAAGTGAATGTCGTTCGTCGATCATGATCCTAGATCGATGGCTTGATCTATCTATGATGCAACTCTTCTAGCTTATCCTGTCCTTCCACTTAGAATGATCCAACAGTTGACGAAAATTCGCATTTCGTGAATTTCAACTCTCAAGCTTTCCAAAGTTTAACCTCCTCGCATATTTAGATCCCAAGTGAATCATGTTCATTGACCTGGATATTAGATCGATGGCTTGATATTTCTACGATGTATCTCTTTTATCTTATCCTGTCCTTCCAATTCAAACTGATCTGATGGTTGTCATTTACTCCGGCTCTCTGACTCTCCGGACTTTAGGTTTTTCAAGTCTCAAACTAAAAAAAAAATCCTCTAAATGATTTTCTCCAAAGTTGAGGATCATGTGTCACCTGTCAGTATTGAAGATGGACGGTCCCTGCTTACTTTGGGACTTCGGGACTTTGACAAGTCTGCTCTCCTATGTTCATCCAAAGGCTTAACCTTCATGCATTTATTTTTGGATCCAACTATTCTTGATCATCGGTGCTCAGATCCAATGGATCAGATCTCTACTTCTCCTCTGTGCTTCTTCTAGTCATTGGACTCTGATCTTACGGTCATCAGGTATTAGGGATTGGTGATCCAATGAACAATGTTGTTCTTCCTCTTGAGATTTCTACTCCCTCTAACTTAGAATTTTTTCTAAGTGTTTAAATGTCTCGACCTTTGCTCCTCCTATGATTCCTTCTCTTGGACCTCAGATGCACTTCTGGAAAGCGTAAAGCACTATCTCTTCTGAGATTTGATCTCTGCATATTTTTCGCTCCTCCTCCTGATCTTACGCTTTCCCTGTTTGCCATCATTGTTGGTTTTATTTCCTATAAACATACCATCTTCGTTGTTGTTCTTTCCATCAATGACAAACACACTCTACTTGTAAACATGCCAACGATCTCCTCCTTTGGCATTGTTGGCAATGATGAAGGACTACACTGTTCTACTTAGACCTCCAACTGTAGCATGCAGACCACACCTTTTCTTCCCCTTTGACATCAATGTCAAAGAAAACATGTTCCCCATGAGCTGTTGTAGTACTTTTTAGAGGTATTAGATATTCAAACAACACAAACTCCCCATGACAAGATGGGCTCTCTTAGGTGAGAGAAGAGATGACACCCAACTTCTGACAGAGATATTCAAATAGTGTCTTGGCTAGGGGTTTAGTAAAGATGTCTACAATTTGTTTTGTGGTTGGAATGTAATGAACCTGAACAATCTTATTGGTGACCTTCTCTCTCAGAAAATGGTATTTTATGGGGATGTGCTTCATCTTGGAATGAAATACTGGATTATTGAACCTGTTCATCTTCAGCTTCAACTGTGTCCTCTGTAGTATACTCAATATTTCTCATCTCTCTTACTGGGACTCCTTCATCAACCTTTTCTTGTCATAACTGAATGACTCCCCCTTTGTTTCTAAAGGTTAGCTCTTTTTTTTTTTGACAAGGTCTCTCCTCATGTTATCTCTACAGGATGTCATGTATATCACGTTGTACATCAGAATGTTGTTGCTACGGATGTCATTGTCCTACTGGAACATTGCGCAATTGTAGCTCATATTTTTCAAACAACCCTTGGATCTGCCCATTGATCTTCATTGATATCTAACCAGATGTATCTATCTTTATCCAATATGTTTCTTTACTGTGCATTTCTCTAAATTTGTCTAAGGAAGTTTATACTATGCTTGTCACATGACTGCAATTCTGTTTACAAAAATTAACTTCACTTGTAAAGTCTTTTCTATCCACATCTGTGAGTGTCCTGGTTTCTTGAACTTTGCTCTTTGATATTCTATTACAACAACTACATTTTTCTTCTATGATGTTGTTTTCCCTTGACCAATTTTTGGGGAGATCCTTGGTCAAGTTGACCTATTTTGGGACTTTGACGGCCTGTCGAAGACGGAGCGCAAGATGAAGCAGAGATCATGAGATATCGACCCCTTTTTGGGTCCTTTTTGGGATTTGGGAATATGTAATGGGTATGGGATATCGGCCCATGGGTTGACCCATGTTTAGGCCTTTTTTGTAAAGTATAAATAAATGTGTAAGTAATGTAAGAAAGGGCATCTATGTGATGTAAGGTCGCTAAGATAAGTGCTAAGTGCAATTATGGTTTGTAGATGCTCTGTGCATACTATGAGAACTTGTGGAGCTAAGTGAAAGTGGTTGTAATAGACTATGAAAGGCTTTGTGCTAGACCTAGCTCGGGGAAGGAGGATCTGGCGAGGTGCACACAGATCTCCTGTCCTATGCAGAGTAGGGTTTTTGTGGCTCTGTGCATGTAGATGACTTATTGAAGTTAATAAAGAAGAAGAGTTGGTGGATGGAGCCCCAGGGTGGGGGTGAACAACGTAAATACTGTGTTATTCTGCTCTATGTGATGTTCTGATGTATTTATGTTTTATTTGCTAAGTGCTTGATATAGATACATAGATAGATCTGTTTATGCTTTGTGCTTATGATGAATCTAGATGTTAGATCTGATATAGGTAAATGTGCTTAGTGCTTGAATCTTCCAGATCTGATCCATTTATTTATTCTAAGTGCTTAGATACATTAGATTTGGGTGAATGTTGAGATGCTCGGTTTCATCTACGAAGTAGACATTGGTTAAATAATGACGAACTGACAGTGCTAAGTGATCTATTAATTATTGTAATCACATATTTGTGTCCCAGGTAAGGTTGCAGACACCTGAGTCCTGCAACCACCCCTGCCTCTACCTTTGGTGAGACTTCATCTGATTCACAGGTGTTGCTGAAAGGGCTAGTAGTTAGGGTTTTGTTGGTGCATTGTTGTAGCGTTGAACCCTGGGTATGCCCCTGTGCCAACAAATGGTTCCATTGCCGGGACTTGAAACTGTGATTTTTGGGAACTGAGGAAGAAGAAGCTTTGTGCAAATATCCAACCTGAAATTGTGAAATCTATATGCATAGATCTGTTGTTCTAGTGCGCAACACTCTACTTAGTTTGAAAAGCTTTTTGCTAAGGAAAATAAGTCTGATCTAAAGAAAAGAGGTAAGATCTGAAATCTCTGTTCTCTGATAAAGGTAAGAATATTGAAAAATTCTAGATCTGAAAGCTTTGTGCTCTGTAGAAGTAAGATAAGTGGAAATTTTTGTTTCAACAGTACGGATCTAGGTATATTTGATAGATTTTATCCTAGCTTGAAAACTAGGGTATTAATAGATGAAAGAAGATTTGATATGAGTATATCTAATAAGAATAGTGAAAAATATGTTATACTTATACATAGAAAGAATGTTTGTACTAATAAGTGTATACAGGGTCCTAGAAAGAAATGTTTGCAGGTTAGCTACCATGATCCTAGCGCGCAGTACAGAAAAGGCTAGGGATCATTTAAAAGAAATAGAGGTTTAACCCTTTGTTATAGTTGTAGAAGACCGAGACATATTGCTAAGGAATGTCTTGGGAGAATACCTAGTTGTCTTTGTTGCAAAGCTATGGACCATGAAGTATTGGATTGCCCTAGAATGATTGCTAAGCTTGAAGAAATGAACATGAGACAAGAAAACCCTAAGGCAGATCCATAAACTAAGATTATGATAGAATCCCAGAAAGAATCAGAGAAAGTATTGCTACAGATGAAAGAAACCCTGAATGACCACCGACATGTCAGATTATCAGAGATGTTCAAAGAAAAAGAATGCCTTGAAGCAAGAATAGGAGACTTTGACATTGACTGTGTTCTAGATGAGGAAACACATGTGAATATCATGATAGAAAGAACTTGGGAATCTATAGGGAGTCTTGCTATGATTCCTTGATTAGGAGGAATATGACTATTCAAAGGAAAGCTGATAAACCTATGTGGAAAGCTCACCCAGATACCTATGAATGCCAATGGAACTTCGACAGAGGAAGATTTTGAGATTCTTAGATTTATTGAGAACACTGCCCCATTTACCATGCTATTAGAAAAACCTTGGATTGAAAGAGATCGGGCCAGAAGGCAAGAAGAAGAAGAAGCTTTAGAGTAGAAGAAGCAAGAGTTAAAAGAATTCATGACTAGAAGGATCACACACTTGATTGAAGAACATAAGAATAGATCAAAGCTATTTAGCACCAGAGACCTGGATGTTGAAGTTTCAAGAACACTAGAAGACCCATAGAAGATTGAAGTACCCATTCCAGATAAATAAGAAGGATCACCCTCAAATATTAGGGAAGAATCTCAATAGTGCGAAGTACCTATGCCAAAAGAAGATATGAATCATAATGGAAAAAGGCATACTGAGATGAAGCTCACTGGGAAGAAGGCTAGAAAGATAAGTAAGAAGAGAGCTAATATCGACATGTTGTAGAAGGTTCCAGAGGGAACCTCACAGAAGGAAAATTTGCAAAATTGGAGCTTTGCTGGGATATCAGAATAGCGACACATGGCACTTTGCCATGGAAAAACAGTATAGCCACTGGGGACATTGTAACCGTTAGACCAATGCTCTGAATGGGTAGAAATACATTTATGGGAAGACAACTCGCCATCTGACAGTTGAGACCGTGCCATAATAGACATAACAGAGTTAATGAAGGCTTCATACCTATTGCAAGCGACCCGTTGCCGAGTTACCTATTTATTTCGCCGCACCATGCACCAAGAACACTTTTTCCAATTGTGAATTTGAGCTCGCAAACTTGTTGATTTTACACAGTGGTCATTGCATTATTTCCCTCTATCCTATTGCAGTGTCTAAGTTACCCTCCAAACCCGAATATTTCAAAACCCAAGTGTGTATGTCGAACGAGTTGAGTGCTGCCAAGAAAGTTGTTGAAGAAGTTTTGATCGACCTCATGACTGAAAAAGTCATGTTGATGTCTACATGTGTACACACATCATCGACGAGAGGACTTCTAGCCTCTTCTTCCACTACTCATGGAGCTGGACCATCCCGACCTTCAGATGAAAAGCGAACCAAGCACAGGGATGATCTAGAGAATGCCAAATTGATCCTGAGTATATTACACACCTATATTCCACCTCTAAGTGGCATAGTAAATTGAGACAATGTGCCCAAATATTTTGAATACACCTTGGTTACAATGTACCTCTCGAAGGGGATACACGCAGTTCGAGAAGACCAAGATAAAATTGCAGCGTTGAAGTTTAGCGAATTCAACCTCGGAAATTGCAAAGTCTATAACATGCTCGCCCCTCATAAGTACTTGACCAGAACTAAGGGTAAGAATTCTAAGATAATCCCCCAGTCGTGGACTATGAACCTTGGGTAGTCCACACAGCAGGTGAACCAACGCACAGAAGCCATTCAACAACTACAACAATGCATAGAAAATTTGGAGCTACACACTATACCTGAGACCCCACAAGATGTAAGAGACCAAAGAGAAGCAACCGCCCAGAGCACAGTTGAAAGGCTAAAGGATCTTACCCTGGAATGCAAGAAACTTACCGATCGCAGTGCCCAGACCTATGAACAAATCATAGAGAACTCGGAACTAAAGGCACTGGAGTCACAGCTCCAAGAGGTGAAGTATCAAGCTGAAGATATACAGGCGTAGTTGAAGTCCCTATCAGCTATGGAAAGAATTAAGCGCTCCCAAGAGAAACACACTTCACAGCAGAAAATCCATACTATCTAGAGCAGAGTTATGGAAGTAACTCAGAGGCTCCAACTCGTATAAGACAAGGCCTATCAATTGTTTACAGACGTAGAAGGCCAAGGAGAAGAGTTAGAGTAGGTTTTCACTACAGCTTAACAATGTCTAGAGGTACCTATCAACAATGCAGACATCCAAGAGTTAGTTGAATAGGAGGTCGTAGAACAACAAGAAGTTGAAGTAGCTCGAGCCAAGCTTGAGGCATTCGAAGAAGAACTAGTCAGACCAGAGTGACTTGAGATGATTCACAGGTGAGTGTTGGGGGTATGTTGGCCCTTGACCAAGTTTTGGGGATATCCTTGGTCAAGTTGACCTATTTTGGGACTTTGACAGCCTGTTGAAGACGGAGCTCAATACGAAGCAGAGATTGCGAGATATCAGCCCCTTTTTGGGTCCTTTTTGGGATTTGGGAATATGTAATGGGTATGGGATGTTGGCCCATGGGTTTACCCATGTTTATGACTATTTTGTAAAGTATAAATAAATTTCTAAGAAATGTAAGAAAGGGCATCTATGTGATGTAAGTTCGATAAGATAAGTGCTAAGTGCAAGTATGGTTTGTAGATGCTCTATGCATACTGTGAGAACTTGTGGAGCTAAGTGAAAGTGGTTATAACAGACTGTGAAAGGCTCTGTGCTAGACCTAGCTCGGAGAAGTAGGATCTGTCAAGGTGCATGCAGATCTCCTGTCCTATGCGGAGTAGGGTTTTTGTGGCTCTGTGCATGTAGATGACTGATTGAAGCTAATAAAGAAGAAGAGTTGGTGGAAGTAGCCCCAGTGTGGGGGTGAACCACGTAAATACTGTGTTATTGTGCTCTGTGCAATGTTTTGATGTATTTATGTGCTATTTGATAAGTTCTTGATATAGATATATAGATAGATCTGTTTATGTTTTCTTCTTATGATGTATCTAGATGTTAGATCTGATATAGGTAAATGTGCTTAGTGCTTGAATCTACCAGATCTAATCCATTTATTTATGCTAAGTGATTAGATACATTAGATCTGGGTGAATGTTGTGATGCTTTGTTTCATCTGCGAAGTAGAAATTGGTTAAGTAATGAGTAACTGATGGTGCTAAGTGCTTTATTAATTATTTTGATCACAGATCTGTGTCCCATCTAATGTTGCAGACACCTGATTCCTGCAACCACCCCTGCCTCTACCTCGGGTGAGACTTCATCTGCTTCGCAGGTGTTGGCGAAAGGTGTTGAAGGAAAATCTCCCTGCAGACAGGTAGATCTCCTCAACGAGCTAGACTCTTAACTCTAAGACAGAAAGTGCTTATCATGGTCACTGACTTCCTTTTATGTCTACACAAACTAATGCATGAAGAGGAAGGAGGAAAGACATACCTTTTACTGGTGTTTGTCCCTACACGCTCCGAGTTGAACTCCAATATTAAGCTCCTCGATAAGCCCTGTAGACAAACAAAGTACAACCACTTCCTATTCTATCGAGATTAGTTCGAAGCAGACCTATCTACTTAGAGACAAATTCATGTAATGTCAAACACAAATTAGAAAGAAACAGGCCAAGCATATTACATTAATGAGGACAAAACGTTACTTACAACCATAGATGGAATGTAGCATTTTCGTCAAGTTCTCCTTGCCTAACCCTTGCTCAAAATCTCCACGGTTTGAATGACGATAGCTTCACTGATTAGCCTCCACTTCACTATGTATCACTTATGAGATCATAAGTTTGGTATGATTCTCCACCCAGCTCCCCTTTCACCATGAGAAAGCTTGCTTATATAGCCTTGGAGAGGCTCAACAACTTAAGATATCTTTGGGGTGAGTTGAGGATTTTCCTCCTTCAGTTAGGGATATGCCCTAAGATCATGACTTGATTGAGGATTCGAATCCAACTGCCTTCTAATAGTGAAAAGATCCTCCCCCCATTCTTCTCAACAAATCAACTGCTACCCAGAATAGGTAGCGCTCCCTCAAAAGGGCACTCAGAGCGTTATAACGCTCCCTAGTAATGTATAGGGGAGTGCCATCACTCTTGAGGGTAGGAGAACTTCTGCAAAAGGGAAAATGAGTGTTATAACGCTCCCTGATAGCTTATAGGGGGGCACCAGCACTCCCGAGAGAGGTATAGGGGAGCGCTCCCCTCCAAAAACTCAGTTTTTTGGGTGCTTTCAGATGGCAAGAGGTTCATAAGCCTGTTGACTCATTTCTCTTCTTCCAAATCAAATGTTTGAGGTGTTTCAAGTGTCCTTCTCATGTCATTATAGGAATGACATAGGCATCATGGCAGTATGATTTCTTTGACACTTGCGGCACTTGTGAGCAAAATGCGACACTTGCGACACTTATAATGACGACACTTGCGACACTATTGAAGTGAGTAATTTCATGTAAAAAAAGGGTCGGTAGTTAGGGTTTTGTTGGTGCGTTGTTGTAGCATTGAACCCTGGGTCTGCCCCTGTGCCAATGGATGCCTACAATCCAAGGCTTTTATGACCATTTTCATCACAAGGAAAAATAATAACCATTACAAACACTCTCATACCTCCTTTGATTCATCCATGAAGGTGTCTCTCTTCTAAACTTACTTTGAGGTGTATGAGTAGCTTTTGGCTGTCTTGCTTGGTATGATCTTCTAAATATTCTAGTATTTCTTTCATTCTTTGAACATGAAGAACCTGATTCATACCTTCTCTCCCTTTTTATAAATGAAGGACCTGTGTCAGACTTGTCTTCACCCTTTACAAATGAAGGACTTGCATCATGTTTCTTACTAGTACTGATTTCTTCCTTGTTGTATCCAAGATCAGATTTTTCATTTGGTGATCTCTGACTATCCAAGATCTCATCTAGGATCATGGAACTATTCAAGAACTTGATTTGGGTGTTTGACCTCTCAACCTTATTTCTAATATTCACAACTTATGCTTCTATATTATGACATGATTCTTTTTCTACTTCTTCCATGGGATAAATGCTAACATAACATTGTTTTACTGTATTTGAGTCTTCTTCTTCTTTTCTTGCAGAGGAGGATTCAATATCAACATCATTATCTGTACTTATGCCTTTAGCCACCATTTGTCCTAATTTTACAGACTTTATCTTACAAGCTTTGGAAGTGAACAACACTTCACATTCTCTATCACATATTTGACTTACACTAAGCAGATTATGTTTCATCCCATCTACAAGCAGAACATCCTGGGATTTTCCTTTACCATTACTCAACCTTACCATCCCTTTACCTTTGATTTTACCTGGTTCATCATTTCCAGAGGTCACATTTCATATTTTTCTTTTACTTATAGACATAAACTTATCCTTGTCTTCATTCATGTGTTTGGAACATCCACTGTCTATATACCATGGGTCTTTTTGTTTTTGAGCTAAAAGTACTAGATCACATTTTTCACTATCTTTGTTTTTCCAAGTGTTGGAATTTTTAGCTAAGGGTTTTATCCTTGGATCTTTTTTGTAATTCTTTAGATGACAATTTGCATCTTTGTGGTTGAAGTTATGATAGTTATAGAATTTGATCTCATTGTTCAATAGGTCAAAGTAATTGGTGCAACGTTGTCTACTCATTGGTTGTTCATTATTTCTTGTCCTCCTCAGTTGCATGTCTCTAAACTTAATTAGACAATTTACAATCTGTGGTTGTTTGTTACTTGGCTATCTCATTCTTTGTTGTGGAAGATATTTATTCCTTGGGTGTATTTATTTCTCATGTCTAAATCTTAAGGAACAATTTACAACTTTGTGTCCAAATTTAGAACAATAGAAACAATATCCACAGAAAAAATCTTTGTACCTGGAAAATGGTTGTCTTCTTTGAGTAGGTTGATTTCTTCCATGCTGATGATTTCCTTGAGTAGAGGGTGTATTATTTCTTTGTTCCACAAATTTAGTTCTGGCACCTTTTTCTTTACTCCTCCTTGGTGGTTGATTATCTTCCTTCGTTTCTGCAGGTTTAATGTTGTCATTGGTTGTATATTTGAAAAACTTGATGGGTTCTTTGTTTCTTGGATGACCCCTGTTCGTGCTTTTTTCATCAATGTGTGAGCAAAAAGTGAGCACTTACATGCCTAGTTGGGCTCTGCTAGTCATGATAGCTGTAATGTAAAAGGTTAGAAAGAAAACAATAAAGCTATTAACAAGAATTAAACAAAAACTAAATAGCAACATGAGCATAGAAACAAAACTGAAAACAAATGACAATGGAACAATATCACCAATAGATAGGCTGGTCTGATTGATGAAAT
>JASDQU010291813.1:0-14376 GCA_032191745.1 Picea mariana
CACCTTCTTGAGACTAGTCAGATACCCTATCTTACACAGGGTGTATCTACAAATTTAAGATGACCCAGAAGCTGAAATTTTTACCACAGATACCTTACTAATTTCTGTAAATAGCCTCCAGATTTGAGGATCTTAAACGTTACAAAAAAGTTTTTATAGTGAAAATTTCACAATGACTCAGTTCAGGATGATTCCAAAACCCTATCTTGTACAGGATGTATCTCTGAAAGTATAAGGCTTCAGGAGATGAATTTTGAACCCAACGTACCTTGATCTGTTTGATAAATATCCTCCAAGCCGTTCCTTCTGAAACGTTGTAAAAAAAAATTTATAGGAAAAATTCCAAGGTGTCTCAGATGTAGCAGCGAAACCCCAAGACCTTGAGCTCTGATACCATATGTTAAGAACCAAATATCAATATAGCATGGAAAATCCTCAGAAAAAGTACTCAATGCNAATTTCAGATAATAAGCCTCTTTGAGGGGGCAACCTCCTTTTACCCCACTTAATTGTTCAAGTACAAGATGATTCAAAATGAAAATGTCTCCTTGGTATATAAAGGAGACTAGGAGGTATAATTACAACTAATGGCCTAAAGCCGACATAAATAAAATAACATTACTAATATAATATGCCCCAATTAAGGGGTATTGAGACAATATTAGGGCTTAACATCAGTGTTGATCATGATAGGATCAATAGTGATCTTATGTTCCTAAAGCTCAAGAGAGATAACAAGAAGATTCTACAAAGAATACACACAGAGAAGTAGAGCACCAAGGTTAAGATTAGGAGGAAAATTGTACAAGAAAACCTTAATAAAATCCTACTTTACAAAGAAAACCTTCATAAAGGATCAAGAAAATGAGAACAGTTCATCCAGAATTCGGATGCAAAACCCGATTGTCAGATACTAGAGGAAACTTCTGTAAAGAAGAGGAGAATTGTGGTTGTCTGTTGAATATTTGGGAACGATTTGGATCATGAGGTCTAGATTAAATCTAGACCGTCAAATCGACTACTAAGAGTCATGGAATGTCGATCGTGGAAATGACTTATGCATGGTCATCCCGACTTTGACCACTTCAGATAATATCGACCAAAGGAAATTTACATGAAGGAATTTTAGTCGAAGCCAAAGTTTTCCGAAGTAAAAGTAAGTTGTTGGATCAAAGGAGCACTTTGAGATCAATGATAGTTGTTAGATCAAGGTTCTGTAACAGCATTCAACTCTGGCGTTGACTACTCTGGTGAAAATAGAATTTGGATTAACCCGAATTCCCCGAAGACACAAATCCCTAGAGCCTCGGAGCTCCAAATGTCCCAAAGCAAATGAGATCCATCAGATTTGTACAAATCATGGTGACCATTGGATGAACATAGGTGGTTCCAATGGTGGTCAAATTTGGCGCTAACCACTCCGATGAAAAGGAGTCTAGAAAAGGTAAAATTACCTGAAGTCTGAAGCCTCGAAGTCACGAACTACGATCAACTCCGACACTGACCACTCCAGAGAAAAAGAGACTAGAACAGGCAAGTTTATCTGAAGTCCGAAGCCCCAAAGTCACGAACTTCCATCGACTATAGAATTAGGAAATCCCATCAACCATTAATCTGGAGTAAAAATTGTAAGAGCGTGGTCAACTCCAGCCTTGACCTACTTCAGTGATAAATAACTCATATAAACCATGAACCCTCGAACCCTGGAGTTATGGAATAAACAGAAGTCATCGATCAAGACAAGAAAATATCTACGGTTATAGATCTATTTATCACTCCATCAATAATCAAAGGATGGTATAAAAGGTGCCAAAACTCATGAAGCCATGAAGTAAGACATGTGGCAGAAGACAAATAAGACACGTGGCCCAATCAGATGGTGACAAGTGTCAGGATCTATTTGGAACTTTAAGTATACAAAATTCATGAATCCAGGTGACACGTGGAATCCACTCAGCCAGTGCCACATCAACACTGACGTCAGCAAGCCACATCACTCCAGGAGTATGCGCTTCGGGGATATCCAAGTCCTCCTACCATAAACTACCCAAAGCATTGAAGAGTGAAGTCGAAAAATAGCGGTGGTCGTTGATCTAATATCCTCCAGGATGTATCATGATCGTTAGATCAAGCGTAGTGGAAAGTTATAGTAAGAAAGAATCACAAGGTAATAATAATCGTTGATCTACTTCGGGAGCATTCTCGACCGGCGATCAAGTATAGTGGAAGGATAACGTAAGGAGTACTAAAAACTGATAGCAAGCAGTCATCACAGACTTGTGACTTATTAGGTAGGTAAACCTTCATAAGGATTGAACTACTTCATAGTTCGAATATCCCAGAGTCCCGGAGTGTCAAAGCCCATGTCGGCCTAAGTCTAATAGTCCTAGCTCTTGGTCATGTGGAGGTTCTTAAAAGAAACTCGAGGGCCAAGTTCAATACTACACGGAAAAATGAATTAATCCCCTGGATCTTAGCAGAAGGGAATATTATAAATATGTCAACATATTACTCATATGTACTTCAACGAATTGTACTTTGGGAAGGCATACTCTAATAAAATGCAAGAAGGTTGATGTCTGGAGGACTTAGTTCCAACATTGGTCTCGTAATAGAGGAATAAGGGTGAAATAAGAGGCGCTATGAACAACTCTTAAAATGGATAAGCCTATGGTTTTGAGCCAACGGTCATTTGAACATTGGGTTGAAGGAAGCGCCTCATACAAATTTCATTTATGTAAATAGCTTAAGGTCTATAGAGTAATTCGACAGAGAATCAACACCATAACAATACAGAGAATCGGTAAAAAAATAAAATATGATCTATTGGCAAATAGAGGGCACATCAGAAGCATGAGAACGATATAATGAGTCGATCCATATATGTGATCAACTCATGAGGACAAAATTCAAATCAATATTAGTTAGTTAAATGAAGAGGTGCAATGGTTCATGTCAAAAAGACACATTGGTTCAATCCTATACCGGTTGAAATACTATATAAACTAGAAGTGGTGGTGAATCTAAGTCTGTCTTGGTGGATTAAATATATATGTATATATAATGGATTCAATGGAATTGCATTCTATTAGGTTGGTGCATGTTTACAAGTTGAGTCTTGTCATGAGGATTGGATTCCTCACATCTAAGTTGCATCGAAGATCAGCAAGATGGGTCTTGTTATGAGGGTTGGATTCCTCATTTCTTAGTTGGATATGGGAACTACAAGTTGGGTATTCTATCAGAGATTTGGATCTCTCATATTCATTTGAATTCTAAGATATTAAAGGATTGATTTTATTTTTATTCATACAAGTTAAATAAATAAAAGAAAGATATTTTATCTACTTCATACAGTTTGTGTTTTAGATGTTTATGATTAATTAATTGAACTTCATATCTTATTCAATTAATTTAGTTAATTTATGAAAGTGTGAAAAGTAGCCAAAAGTTCTAGACATTGATTCACCCCCCCCCCCTCTCAGTGTCAAGTGTACATTTCAACAATTGGTATCAGAGTGAGTGCCTTATGCACAGTTTAAACACTGAAAGGTAGATTTTGAAGAAATAGGTGGACAAATGGCTCTCTCCACAAATGAAGCTCCATTATTTGATGGAACATATTACTCTTCATGGAGGGAAGGAATGAAATAATATTTGAATTCAAGAGGATCTGTTGTTTGGGATTCAGTAGTATCTAAACCTTGGTACTCAACTACCTCAAAGAAAAAAACCAAATATGCAAAAGAAGCAAAGAAAAATAATTCAATAGGATTAAATACAATCAAGAATGGACTTTCAAATCAAATCAAAGAAAATATGGGACATTGCACCTCTGCTAAAGTGTTATGGCTCCAACTAGAGAATTCTTATCAAAATACAGAAAAAAACAAATAAATGGAGAATTCCAATCAGTTTATAGAACCAAACTCGAAAATGGAGAAATCAAATTAGATTCAAGAACAAACTACATATAAAGAGAATTATGGTAAGAATAAAGAACAAAACACAGAAGAGGACAATTCCATCAAAGAATTGATGCAAACCATAGTCATCAACAGAAAAGACTACTACATCAAAGAATTGATGAATACCTCAGTATTCACTAAAGAAAAACTATTAGATGTTAAGAATGATGTTATAACTACATTTGAAGTGATTAGTATGGAACCAGAAAATGGTCTATATATTGAAGTTACTAAGGATGTTCTTGGCCAGCTTGAATACATAGTTATGTGCACTTTTGAAAATTTGGAGAAACTTCAAAAGAAAGATATGTTGCTACTATAATAGTTAGATCAATCTAACCATGAAGAGAATGAACAAAATATTCAGCGAGAAAACAAAGAAGAAGAAATCAAAAGATTGAAGACCGAAGTTGCTAATCTAACAGAAGAAATGGAATAATTAAGTAAACATGACAATAAAAGAAAATAAGTACTAGAAGAGATAGAAGAAATGGTCATCTGTCTAAAAACTCAACTTGAAGAAACTAAGAAAAATGAAGAAGCCCATAAGATCCAATTAACTAAAAGAGAATAATCATGTCACGTGTTGGAATTGGAAATTATTGACATCAAAAAGATAAATGAAAGTACTAATGCAACTCTAATGACTCAAATTGAAGAATCTAAGAAAAATAAAGAATCACATAAGATCCAATTAACTAAAAAGGAAGAATCATGCCACAGGTTGGAATTGCAATTTGTCAACCTCAAAACGATTCAGCTAGAAAACAAGGAAGCAATCAAAAGATTGAAGAATGAAGTTGTTGATCTAACAAGAGATATGGAAGAGTTAAAAACATATGACAAAACTAATAAATGCACATAAGTCTTGGATGATACAGAAGAATAATCATCAATCTAAATAGTCAACATGAACAAGCTAAGTAAAAAGAATAAGCCTTGAAGATTCAATTGACTAAAAAAGAAGAAACTTGTCACATGTTGGAAATGGAAGTTGTCAATCCCAAAAAGAAGAATGAAAAGAAAAAAGAAAAGAGAAACTATAAAATTCCAGAATAGATCAGTTATCCTAGATAGGATTTGGAACAGTCAAAGACCAACTGATGACAAAACTGGTCTTGGATACAATAAGAAAGAAGAAGGTGGCAAATGGAGCACCATTAAAAAACATGATAAAGGATCATTCTCCTCAAAAGAAAAAGGTACAGTCAGAAACCTAAAACAAACCATGAACTTTGTCAAGGAAGGAAGCTATAAAAGTAAAAAACAAGAGACATATCAAAAGACAGACTTCTCATGTCACAGCAGACCCAAGTATGGAATCACATTCAATGGTTATTTCTTTTCTTGTATTAACTTTGGTCACAAACCATTGGAATGCAAGAGTCCTGAAAAGAAAAATTCAAGAAGGTCCAATAACTCAATGAGATATTGGAGATGAAATTATGTTGGCCACACAATAAATTTTTGTCATACAATGAGATGTTATAACTGTGATAGGTTTGGTCATAAATACCAAAACTGTATAAAATAAAGAAGTCAAACCATCATAAATATTTCATACAAGTCAAGAAGAAAATATAATGAAGGTTGGAAGAAAAGAAGAAATGACAAATCTCAAAGAAAAAATCTAGAAAAGAAAGATCCTACAAACAAAATATCTCATGAAAAAGTATGGAGAAGAAAATCTTAAATAGAAAACAAGAGAGATGATATGGCACCTGAAAATGAAGAAGTTTCACTTACACGGAATAGTGATGGATCTTCAATAGCATATTAACCAGAAGAATTGAGCAGTGAAAATCTTGGAAGTTTTCCAATGTTATTTTCATGAACTACTAAATTTCCCCTTAGTGGAAAATATGTATAAAAGGAAGGAAAAGCATGATTAATAATATGGAGTGCATAAGCCTGGTTAGAAGAGGATTATAGCCTAACTATCATGAAAAAATAAAGCATGTTTTAAGTAGTTGAGGCAGTAGTACAAACAAGCATATTAAAGGACCAATTCAATCTTATTTCTAAGGGAGAGCAGTTAAAATTGGTTTCTGTAGAGTCAAAGGACTATGAATAAGATATTAAATTGGTTGAAAATTGGAAATTAAATTAATTGGTGTCGATCAATGGTATTCTTGTGAAATATCATAATATCAACAAGAACAAAGAAACATAAGATTAGTGAGATTTACACCCTTGTCCTTTAGGACAAAGGAGAATACAATAAAACCATATGAAACAGTAAAAACTCAGGGGGAGTATTTAATGTGGTCATCAAATGAGGAAGTCTTTGATTAGGTTTAAAAGACTTGATCACTACAAAATTGGTATCAATAATACTACCCATTTGAACACAAAAACCCAAGAGATTGAGATAACAACTGGCACATTCACAGGGGGGAGAAAATTAGTAAAATTTTAACTCTTTGTCATTGATGTCAAAGGGGAGAAAAATAGTAAAACAAATTTGGTATCACTATTTGGTATAAGTAAAAGTTCAATCCTCCAAATGAGATCAGTAAGAGGGGGAGAAAAAGTATGTGTTTTACATATATGTTTCCCTCAATGCCAAAGGGGGAGATTGTTGGAATTATTGGTTGTGTGTTGTCATTGATGGAAACATGAGTCAAACATGTACAGTAAATCAGAGGAAAAGGAAGATCACATTGGGGCTGAGGAATATCACCTTGGGACTAAAGCAATTCATGATTAGTGTTGATCACGATAGGATCAACAGTGATCCTATGTTCCTAAATCTCATGAGAGATGGCGGGGAGATTCTACAAAGAATACACACACATAAGCGGATCAGGAAGGTTAAACTTAGGAGGAAAAGTGTACAAATAAAACATGTATAAAATCCTAATGTACAATGAAAACCTTCATAAAGGATCAAGCAAACGAGAGTCGTTCATCTAGAATTTGGATGCAAAACCTGGCCGTCATATCATAGAGGAAACTTGCGTAAAGAAGAGAATAATCGTCATTGTCTGTTGAATATTTTGGAATGATAGATCATGAGGTATATATTAAATATAGACTATAAGATCAACTACTAAGATTCATGGACTGTCGATCATGGAAATGATGTACGCATGGTCACTTTGACCACTTCGGATAATATCGACCAAAGGAAATTTGCATGAAGGAATTTTAGCCGAAGTCGAAGTTCTGAAGTAAAAGTAAGTCGTCAGATCTAAAGAGAACTTCGAGATCAATGATATTCGTCAGATCGAGTTGCGTGGAAGCAGTCAACTCCTGCGCTGACTACTACGGTGAAAATAGAATTTGGATTAACCTTGATTTCCCAAAGACGCAAAGCCCTGGAGCCCCAGAGCTCCAAATGTCCTGAAGTAAATGAGGGCCATCAGATTTGTGCAAATAATGGTGACCATTGGATGAAGATAGGTGGGTCCAATGGTGGTCAAATTCAGTGTTGACCACTCTGGTGAAAAGGAGTCTAGAACAGGTAAAATTACCCGAAGTTCGAAACCCCGAAGTCATAAACTACAGTCAACTCTGGCGCTGACCACTCCAGAGAAAAAGAGAATAGAACAGGTAAGTTTATCCGAAGGTCGAAGCCCCGGATTCACGAATTCATGTCGATCGTCAGATCAAGAAGTCCCCATAACCATTGATCTGTAGTAAAAACTGTTAGAACCTGGTCAACTCCGGCCTTGACCTACTTCAGCAATAAACAGCTCAGATAAACCATGAACCCTTGAACCCCGAAGTTTCAGAATAAATAGTAGTTGTCGATCAAGACAAGAAAATATCTACAGCGATAGATCTATTCAACACAGCAATAATCGAAGGATGGTATAAAAAGTGCCAAAACTCCTGAAGCCACGAAGTACCAAAACCATGAAGAAAGACATGTGGCAAAAGACAAATAAGACAGGTGTCCCAATCAGATGGTGACAAGTGTCAAGGTCTAGTTGGCACTTTAGGTATACGAAATTCACGAATCAAGGTGGCACGTGGCAGCCACTCATCCAGTTCCACGTCAACAGTGACATCAGCAAGCCACATCGCTCCGGGAGTATGCCCTTCGAGGATATCCAGTTCCTCTTATCATAAACTACCCGAAGCGTCGAAGGGAAAAGTCGTAAACTAACGTTGGTCGTTGATCTAAGATCCTCTAGGATGTTTCATGATTGTTATATCAAGCATAGTGGAAAGATAGAGTAAGCACGAATCACAAAGTAATGCTAACTGTTGATCTACTTCGGGAGCATTCTCGACTGGTGATCAAGCACAGTGGAAGGATAGCGTAAGGAGTACTAACAACTGACAGCAAGTAGTCATTGCAACCTTGTGACTTATTAGGTAGGTAAACCTTCTGAGGGATTGAACTACTTCAAATTTCAAATATCCTGGAGTCTCGGAGTACCAAAGCCCATGTTGGCCTAAGTCTAACAGTCCTATCTCTTGGTCATGTGAAGGTTCTTAAAAGCAACTCGAGGGCCAAGTTCAATACTACACGAAAAAATGAAATAATCCCTTGGTACTTATCCGAAGGGCATATGACAAATATGTCAACAGAGTACTCATATGTACTTCGACGAATTTTACTTCAGGAATGTGTACTCTAATAAAATGCAAGAAGGTCGAAGTTCGAAGGACTTGGTTCCAACATTGGTCTCGTAATAAAGGAATCAGGGTGAAAGAAGAGGTGATATGAACATCGCTTAAAATGGATAAGCCCATGGTTTTGATCCCACGTTCATTTCAACATTGAGTTGAAGGAAGCACCTCATACAGATTCCATTTATGTAAATAGATTAAGGTATGTAGAGTAATTCGACAGAGAATTAACACCATAACAATACAGAGAATCGGTAAAAACTCAAATATGATCTGTTGGCGAACAGAGGGTGCATCAAAAGCATGAGAATGATATAATGAGTTGATCCATATATGTGATCAAATCATGAGGAAAAATTTCAAATCAAGATTAGTTAGTTAAATGAAGAGGTGCAATGGTTCATGTCAAAAAGACACATTGGTTCAATCCTATACTGGTTGAAATACTATATAAACCAAAAGTGGTGGTGAATCTGAGTGTGTCTTGGTGGATTAAATATATATTTATATATAATGTATTGAATGGAAGTTCATTCTATCAGGTTGGTGCTTGTTTACAAGCTGAGTCTTGTTATGAGGATTGGATTCCTCACATCTCAATTGGATCGGAGATCAACAAGTTAGGTCTTTTTATGAGGGTTGGATTCCTCATTTATCAGTTGGATCTGAGAACTACAAGTTGGGTCTTGTATCAAAGAGTTGGATATCTCATATTCAATTGAAGTCGAAGATATTAAATGATTGATTTTATATGTATTCATACAAGTTAAATAAATAAAAGAAATAGATTATATCTACTTCATCCAGTTGGAGTTTTAGATGTTTATGATTAATTAATTGAACTACATATATTATTCAGATAATTTAGTTAATTTATGAAAGTATGAAAAGTATCCAAAAGTTCCAGAAACTGATTCACCCCCCCCCCCAAGTGTGAAGTGTACATTTCAATGATTGGTATTAGAGCGAGTACCTTCTGCACAGTTTAAACACTAGAAGGTAGATTCTGAAGAAATGGGTGGACAGATGGATCTCTCCACAAATGAAGCTCCCGTATTTGATGAAAAAAACTACTCTTCATGGAGGGAAGGAATGAAATGGTATCTAAAGTCAAGAGGATCTGGTGTTTTGGATTCAGTAGTATCTAAACCTTGGTACTCAACTACCTCAAAGAACAAAACCAAATCTGCAAAAGAAGCAAATAAAAATAATTCAATAGCATTAAAGGCAATCTAGAATGGACTGTCAGATCAAGTCAAAGAAAATAAGGGACACTATGCCTCTGCTAAAGTGTTATGGCTCCAACTAGAGAATTCTTATCAAAATATAGAACAAAACAACGAAATCAAGAATTCCAATCAGTTTGTAGAACAAAACTCAGAATTGGAGAAATCAAATCAGATTCAAGAACAAACTATAGATAAAGAGAATTCTAATCAGAATAAAGAAAAAAACATAGAAGAGGAAAATTCCATCAAAGAATTTATGAAAACCCAAATCATCAATAGAAAAGACTACTACATCAAGGAATTGATGAATACCTCAGTATTCACTAAAGAAAAACTATTAGATTTTAAGAATGATGTTATAAATACATTTGAAGTGATTAGTATGGAAACAACAATTGGTCTATATATTGAAGTTACTAAGGATGTTCTTGACCAGCTTGAATACAAATTTATGTGCAATTTAAGAGTTGGAGAAACTTCAAAAGAAATATATGTTGCTACTACAAAAGTTAGATCAATCTAACCATGAAGAGCATGAACAAAATATTTAGCTAGAAAACAAAGAAGAAGAAATCAAAAGATTGAAGACTGTAGTTGTTAATCTAACAAAAGAAATGGAAGAATTAAGGACACATGAAAAGAAAAGAAAAGAAGTACTAGAAGAGACAGAAGAAATGGTCATTTGTCTAAAAACTCAACTTGAAGAAACTAAGAAAAATGAAGAAGCCCATAAGATCCAATTAACTAAAAGAGAAGAAGCATGTCACATGTTGGAATTGGAAATTATTGACATCAAAAAGATAAATGAAAGTACTAATGCAACTCTAATGACTCAAATTGAAGAAGATAAGAAAAATGAAGAAGCACATAAGATTCAATTAACTAAAAAGGAAGAATCATGCCACAGGTTGGAATTGGAAGCCATCAACCTCAAAGGGATTCAGCTAGAAAACAAGGAAGAAATCAAAAGATTGAAGAATGAAGTTGTTGATCTAACAAGAGATATGGAAGAGTTAAAAACATATGACAAARWKRATAACTGCACATAATTCTTGGATGATACARAAGAAATAATCATCAATCTAAAGACTCAACTTGAAGGAGCTAAGGAAAAAGAAGAAGCCTTGAAGATTCAATTGACTAAAAAGGAAGAAAGATGTCACATGTTGGAAATGAAAGTTGTCGACCTCAAAAAGAAGAATGAAAAGACAAAAGCAACTATCAAATTCCATAATAGCTCAGCTATCTTAGATAGGATCTGGAACAGACAAAGACTAACTGATGACAAAACCGGTCTTGGATACAATAAGAAAGAAGAAGGTGGCAAATGGAGAACCATTCAAAAACATGATAAAGAATCATTCTCCTCAAAACAAAAAGGTACAATCACAAACCTAAAACAAACCATGAAATTTTTCAAGGAAGGAAGCTATAAAAGTAAAAAACAAGAGACATATCAAAAGACAAAGTTCTCATGTCACAACAGACCCAAGTATGGAAGCACCTTCAATGGTTATTGATTTTCTTGTAATAACTTTGCTCACAATGTTGAATTGGTGTTCATCACCTCCTTCAGGACTCGCGACATGGTCTAACAGCCTCCCATGGATCCATTAACTCTAGCGGTGGTGAGTTTACCAATCACCCGCGAGTTTTGGTCTAACGGCAGTTGTACTACCTCTAAACTGGTATCAGAGCGAAAGGTTACGGGTTCGAGTCCGCTCGATTGGTGTCGAGTATCTCAGTTGGTGCTCGATTGGGGAGATTGTTGAATTGGTGTTCATCACCTCCTTCGGGACTCGCGACATGGTCTAACAACCTTTCGTGGATCCATTAACTCTTTCGATGGTGAGTTTACCAATCACCCGCAGGTTTTGGTCTAACGGCCATACTGCCTCTAAACAATTGTTGGAAATATTTAATAGGTAGCATATGCTTTTCATTGATGGAAAGTACAGCAATGAAGATGGCATGAGTACAGGAAGAATGTAATAGATGGGCACCAGAAGTATTTTGGGAAGAAGCTGCAGAGAAACCTCGATAAGATCAGAAGAGATAGTGTAGAGGATGTTTGGTATGTTTTACAGACAGCGTATGCTTGTCCTTGATGGCAAGTACAACAGTGATGATGGCTTGAGTACAGCAGTGATGATCAAAGGCAACGCAACCAGGCAAACAAAAGATAAGTTCAGGTTGATCGAATGATCAAAGGCCGGCAAACAGAAGATAAGTTCAGGAAGGTTGAATGATCGAAGGTGAATGATTGAAGGCAACGCAACATTGATCGAGTGATCGAAGACTCGTAAAGTTTGAGAAGAACTATTGATCGTTGGATCCCATCCAAAATTCCCAGAAGAACAAGGGCTGTCAGATCTGAATTTAGACAAGAAGAGATCGTTGAAGAGGAGGACAGATCTCAGTCGTTAGATCTGAGCGCAGGGTCCAACCACCATTGGATCGAGGAGAACCTGCATGATATTTAAAGTGCAAGGAGTAGAGGGCTCAAAAAATCCCAAAAGCAGGAGGACCATCCATCTCAGGGGGTTATGTGGACCATTGATCCGACTCCCTGTCGGAGTTTCAAGGATCGAGAGTTGGAGATGACAAGTAATATCATCCACAGAAATATCGATTTCGCGATATGCAAAATTGCGACGTAATCTGAGCCGTCAAATCAAGATCACATCTGGACCGTCGATCTGACTCACGTTAGCAAACCACGTCAGCTAGGAACACATGGCACAACTAGGTAATGACAAGTGTCAGACTGATTCAACATGCCAAGCACATGAAAGTCACAAATCAGGGTGACATGTGGCAGTTATTTAACACATGTGACGTCAGCAGACTTACACCATGTCGGAGTTTCGAGGATCGCGTGTTGGAGATGTCAAAGAAACAATGCAACAGGAATCCCAATTTCGTGATATGAAAAATCACGACTTAATCGTATCCATTGAATCAAGATCAGATCTTGACCGTTGAGCCAACTCCATATTGGAGTTTCGTGAATCGCGACATAGAGAGACAAGAAAACAACGCAACAAGAATGATGAAATCGCGATATGCGAATTCGCGATTCAATCACAGTCGTTGAATCAAGATTGAATCTGGACCATTGAATCCAAGTCCATTTCGGGAATTCAAGGATCGAGAGTTGGAGATGTCAAGGAATGTTAACATCAAGAATTTCGATATCGTGATATGCGAAATCGCGACGTAATTGCAACCGTCAGATCAAGATGTGATATGGACCATTGATACGACTTCTTTATGGAGTTTCGTGGATCGGGATTTGGAAGTGACAAGAACATTCATCACAGGAATGTCGAAATCGCAATATGCGAAATCGCGAAATGGTCTAAACCGTCAGATCAAGTGTTGATCAGGACCGTTGATCCCACACCATTTCAGGGTATCGGGGATCACGAATTGGAGAGTCGAGATGCCTCATCTCCAAACTCACGAAATGAGAAATCGTGAAAGTGCCTTATGCATAAGGCTGTGGTCACATCCCTTGGTCACATCAGCGAGAGATGGAGGAAAGAGCTAGAGCAACCAAGCTCCGTTTCGGGGATCGCAACTGGGAAGTCGAGATGCATGGTCACACGAATGTCGAATTGCTGAATGCTGAAATGCCAAAATGAATGCAAAATCCCATGGAATTCATCCAACGGTGCAGATAAATTGGATATGATCAGAAGGTTACTGTTCTCTCTCACAGTTAACCCCTCGGTTACGAATCTGTTAGTGAAATGGATTCATCATTGCAAATCAGTTAGCGTTTCAGTTGGTGTTTCAGTTGCTTGGACAGTTGTCATTGTTTTGCCGAAGGAAATGGGAAGTGGAACTGCCGTGGTGGTGTGTATCAAAGAAAATGAGACAGACTATGTCTGGATGAAAATGAATGAAACTGAAGAAGATCGGAGGGCTACCATTGGACGACACAGTGAAACTGCTAGAAACCATTGATAGTTTCTACCAGAGGATGCGAAGAGACTTCTGTGAATTTTCCAGAGGAGCTGAAGAGTCACATGGAATCTGCCAGTGGAATGAAGATGAGTAGTGGAGGAAATTGACAGCTGGATGAGGGTTAGAGCTCATAACTAAAAGAGAAAGGATGAGCTCGACTGTAACAGAGAAGACGAAGAGTCTCAACTGCCAGAGAGAAAAGGAATCTCGGCATAACACCCAGTGATGCTGAACGCGTGGGAAAACCGCCAGAGAAGCTGAAGAGTTACCATGATGATTAGGAAGAGCACTCAAGAGGTGGAGGATATTGGCGCAGTGTGAGTATGCAGAGGTATTGCACACATTGCATGCACAAGGTGCATAGAAGCTATAAGTACATGGTACAGAGAAGAGATGAGGTTGTTGTTGTTGTTGGAGTTGTGGTGGTTGTTGATATTGAAGGTGATTCATGTGTGAAGAAGGAAGAGAGTGCAGTAGCTGAATTGAACAGAAGAGGATCTGTGCAGTGAATGGACATGGTGCACAGAGCATAAAAAGTAGAAGAACAGATAGCGCAAGTCATGTGTGCAGGAAGGCAGTGAGGCAGACAGAAAAACGAAATGCAGCAGAACAGTGATGAGTCT
>JASDQU010291818.1:1583-13189 GCA_032191745.1 Picea mariana
TTCTAGAGTTATTTCCCAACTCCATTCCATACAAGCAACAGAGACACACTCAGTACCGCAAGACCTCCAATCCATCCTTTCTAAACATCAATTGGTCTTTTCCACTCCCCAAGGATGCCCTCCTTCCCGTGGTATTCATGATCATTCCATTCCCCTTGTACTAGGAAGCCTTCCTCCCAATATCTGTCTATAACGTCACCCCTTTTCCCAAAAAAATGAAATTGAGAAAATGGTTCAGGAACTCCTTAACGCAGGCATTATCCGCCCTAGTACAAGCCCCTACTCTTCTCTTGTGGTCATTGTCCTAAATAAAGAAGGTTCTTGGCGAATGTGTCATGACTTTGATGCCCTCAAAAAACTTACCATTAAAGACAAATTTCCCATTCCTGTCATTGATGACCTCCTGGATGAATTGAGTGGTGCCCAGTTCTTTACTAAACGTGATCTTTGTTCTGGATACCACCAGATATGTATGAAAGAGGTAGGCATTCCTAAGACTGCGTTTAGAACTCATGAGGGCCACTATGAGTTTTTGGTCATGCCCTTTGGCTTGTGTAATGCCCCCTCCACCTTCATAAGCCTCATGAATCATGTCTTCCATCCTTTTCTCCGTCATTTTGTCTTAGCTTTCTTTGATGATATCCTCATCTATAGAAAAACCTAGACAACCCATCTTGCTCATGTGGATCAAGTTCTCCATCTACTCTCTCAGCACCAAATTTTCCTGAAACAGTCTAAATGTGCTTTTGGCGCCTCAGAAGTAGAGTACTTGGGTCATCTGGTTGGCAAGGATGGTGTTAGGGTGGATCCTAAAAATATTGAAGCTATGCAAGACTGGCCTCACCCAAAGACTCTCAAAAGCTTGCGTGGATTTATGGGCTTAACAGGTTATTATCACAAGTTTGTTAAGAATTATGGAAATATTGCAACACCTCTCACTATACTCCTAAAAAAGAACTCTTTCACTTGGACTCCAGTAGTTTCTCAAGCTTTTCAAACCTTGAAGATGGCCATGTGCACCACTCCAGTCCTGACCCTTCCTGATTTCACAAAGACCTTTGTCCTGGAATGTGATGCTTCAGGGAAAGGAAATTGTGATGTCCTTATGCAAGAGGGTCGACCTTTGGCCTTTACCAACAAGCAACTGTCTGAATGAAATATGGGCAAATCAATCTATGAAAACAAAATGTTGTCTATTCTACATGTCATTGATCTATGGTGCCCTTATCTATTGGGGAAACGCTTCCAAATTAAGACAGACCATCAAAGCCTCAAGTATTTTCTGCAACAATGCATTTCCTCCCCATAGCAACAAAAATGGGTGACTAAGCTCTTTGGATATGATTATGATATCATTTACAAGAAAGGAAAAGAAAATGTGATTGCAGATGTACTTTCCTGAAAATATGAAGATGAAGGATCCCTTTTTTCTCTTTCCTTCACTGTATCAAATTGGCTCAAAGATGTTCTCCAGGAATGGCTACAAGATCCCAAAAGTTCACATATGATCCAACAATTGCAATCTAATGCTCCAGCTTCCCTGGGGTACTCTTGGCTCCATGATGAGCTTCGATAGAAAGGTCGTTTGTATTTAAGTAAAAAATCACAACTTAAATCCAAGGTACTTTCGGAGCTTCATGCAACACCCACAGTTGGGCACTCCGGGTTTACCAAAACCTATCACAGGGTCAAACGTTCTTTTTTATGGGATGGTATGAAACAAGACGTTTGTAATATTTTCGTTGAATGTGATGTGTGTCAATTCAACAAGCGTGAAACAGTCAAATCTACTGGCACACTACGACCGTTCTCGATTCCCCCTACTATTTGGAGGGATATCTCTATGGATTTTATTACAGGTTTACCCAAATCAGGAAATAAATCAGTCATCATGGTGATTGTTGATCGCATTTCCAAGTATGCTCATTTATGTGCCCTTCAACACCCATTTACAGCATCCACGGTGGCTCAACTTTTCATGGATCAGATCTTTAAGCTTCATGGCATGTCGCATTCTATTGTTTATGATCATGACCCAAAATTCACCAGCAATTTTTGGCAAGAACTATTCAAGCTACAAGGCACCCAATTGCATCTCAACACAACTTATCATCCCCAGACTCATGGTCAAACTGAAGTTGTCAACAAGTGTTTGGAAACATATTTGAGGTGTTTTGCCTCGGAAAAGAAAAATCAGTGGGCTCAACGATTACCCCTAGTTGAATGGTGGTACAACACTTCATACCATACAGCTACATGCATGACTCCTTTTGAAGGGTTATATGGACAAAATACACCTTCAGTTCTTTCATACTTACCTAGTGTCTTGAAGGTCCAGGTGGTTGACCAAATGCTTACAGTTCTAGAGGCTATTCTCCGTACCCTCAAAAAGAATTTGTTCCTAGCACAGAATCTCATGAAGCAACAAGCAGATCAAGGTCGCTTTGAATGTCAATTTGCTGAAGGGGATCAGGTGTTTCTTCGACTGCAACCTTACAAGAAAAATTTCCTCAAGGTCGAGCATTGTCAGAAGCTAGCGCCCAAATTTTATGGTCCTTATACCATTCTCAAGTGTGTGGGATAGGTGGCCTATCAGTTAGCTTTTCCCAATCATTATAAGCTACATCCTGTTTTTCATGTTTCATGCTTAAAGAAAGTGATTGGAACTAAGTACCAAATTCAAACCAACCTTCCCAAGCTAGACGAAAAAGGACCCATTTGGCTATAGCCACAAGCAATTTTGGACCAGCGTGAGCGTCGCCTACGTCAGAGAACCATCAAGGAAGTGTTATTCTAGTGGAAAGATACAACTCCAGCAAATGCCACCTGGGAACCAGCTACCATTCTGCATCAATTTCCGCATCTCAAGCCTTGAGGACAAGGTTGTTTTTAAGGGGGAGGACATGTTAGAGTCCTAACCCGCACATATGTAGAACAATATATTCAGATGTAATAAAGGTCAATATTAATAAGGCCTTGAAATAAAGTAGAATAAGTCGAATGTAAGAAGACCTAATAAAAGATTCCTCTTCTAGAAGGATCTTCCTCTAGATGCTTCTTTTGATAGACATATTAGTATAAATAGAAGTTGAGGGTATGAGAACCCTAGCTTGGATATTATTGTAATAGAGCTTTGCTCGACTGGAGGTTTCCCCTTCGAAGACGCCCGTGAACATTGCTCTCAAAATCAAAGTGTTCTTTCTGGTGTTATTTTGATATCATTTATGTGTTATTGTGGTGTTGTTCTGGTTATATTGATGTTTATCTACCATTTCTAGCATTTTATTTATGTTATGCATACTTTATAGATATGGTATATTATAGATTTTCCCCATAACTAATTGTTATAGCAAGATTTGCCTCACCCTATGCAAACTTGCACAGAGGACCTTTTTCTATTTCCCTATGCAGACTTGAAGTCCCTTTTTGCAAATCCCAGAGCTAAAAAAATTATTTTTCCACATATACATGCCCTACCTATAGTACAACATGCATATACACAGGTTGCACCACTATCGCCTGCATACATCAGGATTTGTGCCCAAAATTAAAAAATGGTGTCGGGTTTGCATGCCATGTCACGAGATCCATGATCCTTGACCTTCCACATACTAGAAACTTTCTGACTTGACCCTTTAGTTCCACTTGAAGGCTACAAATAGGCCAAATCCGAGCTATGGAAAAGACAAGAAGAATTCAACTTTGAGAGCATAGTTACTCTGAAGAAATTATTCACTTCATATTGAGTCTAGATCCTTTTGTCCTTTTAAGTTTGAACACATTGTTCAACCCCCAAGCTCTTCCCTACGTGATTGAGAACCTCATTGTCTCTCTTATATGAGCTTGCCTTTGGTGGATGATTGAAGTGGTGGAGGCCCAGCTGGAAGGAACTTATTTTCTCAGTTCTGAACTGTGTCGACATGGAAGTTTGTAATTCATTCACTTCTGTTGATTACATTTTAATAGAAATACTCTTTTCTCGTCCTAGTAATATCTTGGGAATATTTGAATTGTTATTCCATGAGCGTATTTTTTTATGAATGTTGATGGATTATGCTATTGAATGTGATAACATTATATATTATCACCATATTCTTGCGTTTCTTGGTTGTTGAGGACTAGTTGCAGGTGTATTGCTTTGAGTCAAGTGCTTAACGGTGGACTTCATCGAACGTCTGGACAAGGTAGGCCTTTTATCTTGTCTTGATAGCATATTTTTTTATATAGCATACTTGATATTAGAGTTGATTTCTGTAGTCAATTTCGTCTATTGTGGTTTACCCCTATCCATAGAGAGATTTTCCTCATAACAAAATTGGCGACCATATTGGGGATAAAATCTTCTTTTCAGGGTTTGGAGTGTTTTTCTCCTTAGATTTCTCTCGTTTATATTGAGTTTCTTGCCGTATGATTGCTTGACCACCTCTTTTCACTCTAAGTCTGAGTTTCTTAGTCTGGCTATGTTTTGACACATATACGCGGGTTTTTTCCTGACAGTCGCACACATACACGTGTTTTCCTTCTGCAAGAGGAGTATATACGCACTTTTCCCTTGAATAATCTCGTACATGACCCTTTGTTGCTTGGTTGTTGGGTTTGATGTTTTTGGGTGGGTTTTGATGATTGTTGAGTCTTCTTGGGTCTTTTTTATGACTATTAAGTGTCTGTGGAATGACAAGAAACCTTTCTTTGGTTGAATTTTGGGCGATCCCTTTCTCATCATTCTTTTCATTTGATTTTCCTTGCATCTTGTCCTTGATATCCTACTTGGTTTGTCTCTGTCTACACACCGTAGAGTTTTTTATATCAAGTTGTTGTTCAGTCCTTGCATTTTCATTCTCTTATATTGAAAATACAAAAATATTAGGCTTTTACATTGTTGGAATTTTGATTTCTTAAGTCTTTATCATTTATCTTGGTACATGTAAAGAAATATTGCATTTTATTTAGAATTGCATAATTGAATTGAGAATTGCATTTTGTAAAGCATATCATTTATTTGGAATTGAAGTTAGGAATTTGCATTGTATTCATATTCATTTATTTTACTTGTTGAGTCATAACATCACTAGTTTCATGACCGCACATTTTTTAGTAAGCAAGGCCACTAAAAGTAATGCTATAATTTAAAATTGATTAGTAATGATTTTATTTTTCTAGGGTGCACAAACTAGCTTAGGATTTAGAGCCTTGGAATAGGATTTTGTGAGTAAACTTCTTCAAGGCTATTAAATCAACATATGCATATGACTAAGGGAGTGGAGAAATCCATTGTATAATCGGTAATATCAGGAGGCTCTGCTTACACCGGAGTTAAGAACAAGGTCGCATGAGGTTGGTTGAAGGGATATCCCCCTGATACCTTCTTAGCGTCAGATATATTTTTGGGGATCTATTTGTATATGGGGATCTTTCTAGTACCCTTACCTCTGTGAGAGGCAGTGCTTTCAAGGTTTCGGGCTTTGTTACCCTGCCCATATGGTGGACCTGACTTACAATTTTTCGTTTGTGCATCAGTTATACTATGGTTGCTTATTTGCTTGAATTAGGTACCACATAGGTTACTTGCAGGGGTTATTCTGCAGGTAACTTGGGTCAAATAAGGGTCATACATCACACAACCTTTATGGAGGATTACCTCTCCAAGGGGATCTGATCGACTGGTTTTTAAGCCCATGAGGGCCCTTATAACTAATTATGATACCTCCGATCTTTAGAATAGTAGTCTCAGGCCCCTCTTAGGC
Organism: Picea mariana; assembly: GCA_032191745.1. Classification (NCBI taxonomy): domain Eukaryota; kingdom Viridiplantae; phylum Streptophyta; class Pinopsida; order Pinales; family Pinaceae; genus Picea; species Picea mariana. The sequence continues at coordinate 7,328 of JASDQU010291818.1, forward strand.
GAGGCATACCTACTTTAGAAAGGGAGACCCCTTTCAGCCACTTTATCCTATTTGTGTGCATATTGGTCATTTGATTATTTTTTGGTGTGCTATTTGATTATTAGTTGGCCTTATGATTTGTTTTTTATATCTCGAGTCTTGAGTCATCGTGGAGCCATACCAACTTCCTCGCAAGTCTCCCCGCTTTTTACAGTTACCATCGCATTTTGAGTCTTTTCCTTCTAAAAGTCGTAAATTTATCAAACGTGGTACACACATCTCCACTTATCATACTTGTAATCATACAAGGATGAGTACTGAAGCGAGTCAGCAAGATACTGGGAGTCCTTCCACTCCTATACCTACTATAGTTAAGGATACCCCTTCGACACCTTCAACCACAATGGTTGTAGTGTTGGAGGCACCTATCATCACCTATGCTCATCTTATAGTGAATACTTGATCTATAGCCACAAACCCTTTTGGGTATCTTTGTCACTCACCGGGATATAGCGTTCAGTCCATCCCTATGGCCTCTAGTCCTTTTTCTTATGGTATGCCGAATTTCACATCACAGTTTTCAAACTCCATCCCAACGACTAGTACAAATACTAGCGTTGGACTTGGGGGAACAGCTCCTCCACACACTCCATTCTCATTTGATGGCACTCATGTCCCTCAAATGACTCCTATGGTTGGAGGTGTTCCTCCTCTTAATCCCGGGTCTAATCTCGTTGCTTCTGGATGGAGTAAACAACCTGGTGGACAAGCTACTACTCATGTTCTGTCCTTTACACCACCTCCTATGTGTCAATTCTGACCAACNCCTACTAGAATGGTGCCCAACCAACCCCTTATGAATTAGTCTGGAGGAGGGTCTTATAATCCTAGACAGGCCATGGTGCTTACCAGAACCCTAGATGGGATGTGATTCCCCAACCACAATCTTTTTAGGGAGCTTGGGGCCAGATTACGCAACCCCGTCTCCCTTTTCTGTACATGCTCAATCTGCCAGACTTGTCTAAGTTAATGAATGACCCTGTGCGTCATGATTCGTCATGGCCCTCCATCCCCACTAAGCTTCCTTTAGATATTCCAAAATTCTAGGGAAGGACTGGTGAGGATCTTGGTGATCATGTTACCATGTTTCACCTGTGGTGATCTTCGAATTCCCTTAATGACGATTCTATTCGGTTAATATTATTTCAACACACCCTCACAGGGGTTTCTGTGAAATGGTATATCAAGCTACCTAGGGGGGCATATAGAACTTTTAATCAGTTGGTTTTAGTCTTCCTCAACCATTTCCAATTGTCGGTGCATTACGATGTTGGCATCAAACTTTTTTCAACCTTTCGTCAGGTCAGGGGCACTCATATCTCTGATCATATCCAGGAGTGGCATAGACGGAAGAGGTTGATAAAGGCCTACATACCCTAAAAATTCTTGCTAGAGTGATTTCTTAAATCTCTCATGCCTTATATTTTGAAGGATGTTTCTACATACGAGGTTACTTCTAAGGAAGAAGCAATTTTTAAAGACCAACAGTTAGATCTTATATATGCTCAGTCTGGGATGTTATACGAGATTCTTCCTGACGCACCGAGGTCAAACTATGACCCTGGACAAAATCCTCGACCTCATGTCGATGGCATTTTGGGCTCCGTCAATGTGAAATCCGTAAAATCGGTGACAATCCATTTGAAAGACTTGTCTCTAAACCAGTCTACAGGAGGGCCAGCTTCATCTGTGTCCTCTAATCCCACTCAATCAATGGATGTACGCTTTGTGCAATCTTTGAATAGCCCAAATGGTAACTAGCAACTAGGAGGGAATAAGAAGAAAGGACATAATAATAATCGTAGGGGTGGGAAGAATAATAATAAACCCAAGGAAAATGGTAATAATGAGAAGACGAATACTAATGTTGGTGAGGGAAAGAAAGAAAGGGGGAATATTCAGTTTCCCTGTAAGATTTGTACAGACGATCACCTTACCCATTTATGCCCCAAACTCGCAGAAGCTGCGAGGCCTTTATCTCTACCATCCGTCACACTGACTAATCCTTTTCCACATAACCAACACATGGCCTTGAGCTCCTCGAATGCTGTAAATGTGGTGAATGGGAGTCAAAACCCACTGACGCAAGATGATGGCCTTTTCCACATAACCAACACATGGCCTCGAGCTCCTCGAATGCCGTAAATGTGGCGACTGGGAGTCAAAACCCACTGACGCAAGATGATGGCCATTTATGCATCAATATGGTTAAATCTGAGATTAATGTAGCCACTTGGTCTCGTGATTACAGTTATCCACAAACTGTACCTGTTCTAGAGTCTCCCCCTCCTCCAGAGATGCCCTTACAGATCAAAAAACTAGATCCCCCTTCTTGTATTCCGAAAGGAGTACTTAAGTGCTCTACCCACAATCCTAATTCTAGAGCCACCTAGAGTTACTCTATTGTTGAGGACCTGGGTCAAACCCCTTGTTCGATGTCAGCTATGGAGGTACTCCAGACGTGTCCTTCATAGAGGAATTCCTTTTTATTTGCGTTAGGAGCTCTAGATCCTTGTGGCTCGAAATTTATCAAGTTTGACGTCACATATGTGAAGCCTTGCTTTCCTTACCATGTGGCATTCTAAATCCATGTGGGTTACTCGAAGTATACCATCAAGCGTATATTTTTCGATGAAGGCGCTGCAATATGTGTGATGTCCCTGGTCTGTTGGAAAGCCCTCGGCTCTCCGACCCTTTTTCAGTCTCCAACCATGTTGATTGCTTTTGACGGTCGTTCCTTCCGCCCTCACGGTATTCTTCCTACCTTTCTGGTCCAGTTAGGTGAGAAGATGATAGAGGTGGATGTCGAGGTGGTTGATGTGCCCCTTGATTAAAAATTGTTACTAGGATGCAATTTGACTTACACTATGACTGCAATCGTATCGCCTGTCTTTCGTACTCTTTGTTTTCCTCACGTTGGGAAGATCGTGACAATTGATCAATTTTCCTTTGCTTATGCTAGTCCCAGTGCATCTGTTGGACTTTCGATCCCCGTGGTTGACAATTCTCAGCCGACAACTGAGAATATCAGTGTCGGAATGTATTCATCCCTTATGGGTACCTTCAACTTCATGGCACCGGTTCACCATATTTACGTCATGTCTAGTAGGCCCATTTCGTCAGAGAGGTTTATTTCTTTCCGCACTTCCTATTTTAACGATCCTTGGACCCTACCTTCCTCGACGACATATTGTGAAGGTCAGTCACATTCTGGAATGGCCATGCCACTATTGGTAACAGAGACTGTGTATCAATATGTTATTGACTCTTCTATCGATCTAGATCTCGTTACCTCGTAGATGGACGAGGAGGATCATGTCCTAGAGCCCATGTGGGCCACTTCTTCATCTTGTTCACATTACTGCCTCAATGATACTTTTCCTTCAGATGAAGCTATCATTGAAGCCATGAATGGTTCTGTCAAACCTTGGGATGATATGCATCATCACTCTCATTTTCTCCCAAATCTTTCTAGAATCGAACAAGATGACTTTAGATATACTTTAAGCGAGATAGTCAGTCACACCACAGTTCCAATTGATATGCACGAAATTTATGTCGAAGGAAACATGGTGAGTATCTACCCTACCGTCATGATCGATATCTCTTGTATCCCTGACAAGATTGAAAATGTACGCATCGATGCGGATTGTTCGCCAGAAGAAATCATGATCTACACCAAACTCTTCAAGGAATTCTAAGATGTATTTTCTTGGTCATATGAAGAGATTCCAGGAATCGACCCTTGAATTGTCAAACATGAGATTAAAACTTACACGAATGTTATGCCTGTTCGGCAACGTCTTAAATCTGTCAATCCCAGGAAGGCCCTTGCTATTAAGGCAGAGGTAGAAAAACTGCTTAATGTTGGCTTTATCTACCTGGTTCCCTTGACTGAATGGGTATCCAATCTTGTTCTTGTGAATAAAAAGCAAGGAACCATCCATGTATGCATGGATTTTCATGACCTAAAGAAATCATGTCCTAAATAAAACTTCCTGACACCCTTCATCGATCAAATTCTTGACGAGTGTGCAGGAAGCAAATTTTTTCTTTCATGGATGTATTTTCAGGGTATAACCAAATTCAGATTAAACCTGAGGACCAACACAAGATGACATTTATTTTCCCTTGGGGTACTTTCGCATACCAGAAGATGCTTTTCGGCCTTAAAAACGTCGGAGCAACCTTCCAACGTGATATGACCTTCGCATTTCACAATCTCAAGCATATAGTCGAAGCCTATCTTGACGATCTTGCTTCTCACTCCCGTAAGAGAGTGGATCACCCTAAGCACCTTCGGCTAGTATTTGAAAGATGTTTCCATTATCACAACCAGTTGAACCCTCATAAATGCATCATTTGCATTAGGTCAGGTCATCTTCTAGGATTTTTAGTCTCTCAGACTGGGATCATGGTAGACCCGTTAAAGGTTGAAGAAATACTTTGATTGCCTCCCACACACACTATTCGACAACTTCAAGGTTTACAAAGGAAAGATAACATTTTACATCAGTTTATAGTGAACTATGCCAATATTACTAAGGGTTTCATCCGTCTCTTGAAGAAGGACACTCCTTTTATCTGGGATGAGCAAGCCCGAGAATCCTTCGATGCTTTGAAGAAAGCCTTGGTATCGACGCCTCTGCTGAAGTCTCCTGAATACAATAGAGATTAATTTATTTATGTTGCAGCATCTGAAGAGATGATTGTTATGGTGTTGGTTCAGGAGGATGATGAGCTCTGTGAGCACGTCATTTACTATCTCATTCGAAACTTAGTCGGTCCTGAACTCAAATATTCTCACGTTGAAAATCTAGCTTTGGTTGTCATTCACGTAGTCCAACGGTTACAAAATTATATATTTCTTTGAAAAACTACTGTGGTTGTCGATTTCAATCCATTTCAATACGTCCTTACCAGGCGTATCATAGGGGGAAAGTACAATAAATGTATTGTCATCCTACAAGAGTTCGATCTCGATTTCTCTTTTGTGAAATCCAAGAAATCACTAGTGTTTGCAGAGTTAATATCCGACTTCTCGCAATTCAATGAGGATGTTATTCATGTTGATTCATTTGCGGATGAGCACATTTTCCTTGTCTCGTTGTCAGACCCCTGGTATGGAGATGTTGTTCTCTATATTCAAACTTTGAAGTTCCCTCATCATCTCTCGCGAGATGACCGACGACGTATACAATACCAAGATAAGAACTATCTTATCGTCAGTGACATTGTATCATTGAGGAGTAGACAATATCTTGCGTCATTGTTTAACTCACGAAGAATCTGGGTCTGTTCTAAATGACTACCACAGTGGGGCTTGTGGTGGTCATTTATACGAGCTTGCGATAGCCCAGAAAATTTTGCGAGCCAATTATTTTTGGCCTTCTATCTTTAAATATTGTGTTGAAGCGGTTAAGAAGTGTCACCCCTGCCATTTGTTCACTCAAAAAATGTTCTCGCATCTAGCCCCTCTCCATCTAGTCGTTATTGTCGGTCCCTTCACCAAGTGGGGGGTGGACTTTATGGATTGCAACCCAACTTCGGCTGGGGAGCATCAACACATTATCATGGTTGTAGACTACTTTACTAAGTGGGTTGAGGCCATGCCTACAGTTAAATACGATGGTAAGACTTTTGCTTTCTTCATATTCAATCAATTTATAGCCAGGTTCGGAATCCCGAGTGAGATTGTCACTGATCATGGTAGTCACTTTCAGAATGAAATCATGGAAGAACTAGCATCTAAAATGGGGTTTAAGAATGGTCATTCTTCCTCTTACTACCCCCAAGAAAATGGACAAGTAGAGGCCATGAATA
>JASDQU010291818.1:14389-24799 GCA_032191745.1 Picea mariana
ACATGATTCCTTGATCACATGTATAGTCTAGAGTTTTGAATATATTAATGTCTTTGCTGTGATTGGTTTGTGTTGTTGTGATTGGACGACGCAAGAGCATCGTAGCAGAGCGAGGATCAACAGAGATAAGGAGAGGTTTCATAAATTAAGTACATCATCCTTCTTCTCTTGTCCATTCAATACTTTAGAACTAGGGAAACAGTAGTATTCTGTCACAGTTTGTTCCAGATCCAGGTGGATCTGGGGAGATTGGTCTGTGTCCGCACTCACGAATTTATCCTTGAACAGTGTGACCCTACTTTACTCTGACAATTCCTATAGGTACGAATTTTGGAATAGAAGTTTGATTTTATTACTTATCATCACATACCTAGGAGTTCTAATTATGTATCTGATGCATATGTTAATTTTGTTTTACATTGGAATTTGTCACATAACTAAAGCAAAGAAAACATTCTCATCAATGTACACATTGTAACATACTTAAAGCCGAAGAACCATGTTTTTATATATATTTCAAAAATTATGATGTTTATAGTACAAAATTGGGACTAACACCCTCAATATACATATACAATCGATCATACAATAATCATGACATCTATGCCTACAGCGTCGTATGAGTGTCATGATATAAAACTACAACGTTTGTGAGACGTCGAAAGAGTCGCACCCAAGAATGGGGCATGCCTACCACCTATCGTTGCATAGCCTCCGACAGATCCTCCACCTAAACCATTGGAATCTTTTGTGTCAAACGAGATAGGTTGCCTTGCACATTTTGAATGACTCTCTCTGTGTCCCCTTATGCTTCCTCATCTCCCTGGTGCCTCTGACAATGTCGTGGAAGTCTGTCCAACCGTCGTGGACCTACATATGTGTCACATACATGTCTAATTATTACTTAACATCATCCAAAAAAAAATTGTCTCCTTATAAAAAAATACAAAAAAATGAAATATTTAAAAAAAGTTGACATACCTATGTCTCTATCGATGGTCCCTGGTGGTAATGGCATGTCAGGATCCCCTCTGGAATCAATCCCTACGTAAGGGTACTCATCTAGAGCGATGACCTATCGTCTCCACCAGAAGAAGAATTCGTCGTTGTAGGGTGTTGACACCCTACCTCCCCCCTTCTGCCACATCACTTCATTCCACCATGCCATGGATGGATCATGAGGTCCACGCGGAATAATCTCGACTCTAGGTCCCAAGCCTGGAACCCGCTCGAAGAAAAAGCTACACAAGATAGAAGTGAATCTGAAGTTCCTTTTACTACCATGTTTTCATTATTTCAACTGGCTCTTCATGTTATCCAATAGTGAGGTGCACTAGTCATACACCATGGGTCTCAAGCACTCCACTGAGTAGAACATAAGTGTCCTCGATGCCTGGTGCAAAGAGGTCAATCCTGTGATCCGTGTCCAAACGAGGACAACAATCTTGAGGCTTATATTGTTTATCGCTCGAATGGGGAGTTGGCTCCCAACCTTCTCAGTCCCTGCAATGCAATGAGTGTCTATGTATTCCTCTATTTTCATATCGCTCCCAAATCCCTGAGCTTTGAGGTAGACCACCTCACCCCGACGCAACAACCCCGTCAAGAAATAAATGTCCTTGAATTCAATCCTTAATGGTTGTCAATCAAGGTTGAATCTCTCACTATCTGGATCCCAGTAATCCACGAGAAACTGTAGCAATCTCACTTGGGACCTCATACCTTTGAGAGCTTCAACCTATTTGGAATGTCACACATCATATTTTAATTGGTCCTTTTCCATTAAGTTTACCTTTGCATGCTAAATATGAAGTGTGGAGGTTTGAATCCCCTTCACTTTTCTCTCATTCCACATCACTAGATCCAAATGGCATTCACCTTATCTGCACGAGGAATGTGGAGTGTGGAGGTTTGACCTCTCGTCTTGTTTTCCTTCCACTCTACATAACTAGCTACATGAAACCTTCAACTTATATGCATGTGGAAGGAGTAGTGCAAAGGTTTGACTTCCCATCTTGATTACCTTCCACTCCACATATCCTTCTAGTTTTCACCAGTGGCTCTACATCATGCTCTCTTGTTCTTTATTTCTCCACTTGGTGGCTCCACTCAATTACATTGCTCCATATTTTCATACTTAGTAACCTTTTAAAAGTATTTTTCAAAAAAAAATTAGGTCTTAATCCTTCCTTTAATGGATTATTTACATATGTATGAGGCTTTTGAGCTCTATTACTAATAGATCTTCAACCTCATGTACTGATAAAAAAAAAAAAAAAACTATATAACTAAATCAGAATTTTTAAAACAATTGGTTTGATGTTGGATTTCTCAATCCCCAAGGATATTCCTACATCATACTCCCCTAGTTAAAAAAAATTGATCATATTTCCCAAAAGGTAAATGAAAAAAATATACAAAATAGCCATCCTCCTCTCCTACTCTATGTTGTTAACATCCATAACATCTCATTCAAACTCTTGGTACAACACTGCTCTACATCTACTCCACCCTCTATCCTTTCTCCAATGTTCTACAACTCTTGTTCAAAGTGTTGCATCACTACCTCCTTTAACCCATTGGTGCTTACTACCTCCCCTTCCACCCTCTCAAACACCATTCCAAATGCTTGTTACATTGACTGCAAAATTATACCATTATTCTTGGTGTCAACCTCTCCTTATTATGTGGCTATCTTTTTCATGGCCACATCTTTTGACTTCTTGATTGTATTTCCTACAAACATAGACCAAAAAAGAAAAACATTATAGTAATGACAACCTCCCATCTACTTCTCCTTTGAAAGTGTTGTTGGTGTAGTACCGTGCTCTACTCTTAATTTTCTTCAACCCATCACTTCACAAGTTCTTGCTCCTTTGCTTCCTTCACATATGTCAAGACTGCACTTAACATCACTCTCCTAACCTTGTCATCTTATTCATTCAAAGGATGCAAGTTAAATTTCTTCACATCCTTCTCCAACTGGTAGATATATATTCTCCCAATATGCACAACTCTTCTATCAAAATACCATATCCTTCCCAACAAAATGTGACATGTATCCATGAGAAAAACATCACAAAAATGCTATCATTATAACCCCTATTATTAAAAGCAATCAAGCACTACTCTCTTGCAATGATTCTATGTCCCTTTTGTAACCATGACACTCTATATGCATTTGAATGAGGTGTATACTTCAAATTCAATTTATGAACAACTTCAATACACACAAAAAGATTTGAACTACCGCCATCAACAACCAAATCACATCACTTACCTCCTATATTGCAATTCATTCTGAAGATTTTCTTCCCTTGTTTTGGTTCTCTATCAACCTTTTTTTTATTGAGTGTTTTTTTCATTTTGCATCGCATTTTGAGTTGTTTTGGCATTTTGTGTCACATTTTGAGCCACACTTTGAGTCGTTTTCGCAATTTGAGTTACATTTTTATTTTTTTCATTAAAGAATCGTTAATTAATTAGTGATTTTAGTAAATAATATATTCATTATCATTTTTCTAAGCAATTTTCATCATATTCCAATCAATAAATATATTTTAATACACATGATAAAGAAAACTACATCTATAAATTGATAGTAATTGATACACATTTGACATTTGTATCCATCTAGCAAGTGGTCTACAACCATGCCATGGAAAATGAGATTCTTATGTACATGTGCATAATATATATATTCTCAATGTAAACAAATGGTCTACTACCACCCTAGGAAAATATTAAGCTTAATTATAAAACAATACACAAATCAAATTAGAAATATTGGTTGGAGTCAAATTGAATAGATCTTGATATGTCATCATCATTTTTGTCATCATCCTAAACCACACCATCATCTTCTTATTCTTTTTTTTGTTATGGAGTTCATTGTAAGAATACGATTAAAGGGTAATTAACACATTTGCAACTAACAATAAGGACTAAATTCTCAAAAGAAAAAATTAATTAGAATTTATCTCCAATGCCACAAGTTGCAAGTCCTCTACCGCAATAATTAATATTTCCAATAAGTAGACAATACACAAACACCTACCACTATTAATGAATACTTAAATAGATATAATCATAACATACAAATATGATTTTTCCCTAAATTTGAAAAAATATTAAGCAAATGAAGAAAGCCATTTAGCAAGATAAAAATTACCTCTATTTGTAGTAAATGATCGATTTCATTAGAGTTTCAAGGGCTCTCCATTCACAATGATTTGCTCCTTGAGAATAAAATAAATATGTGATGGGTGGTTATTTTTCACCTTTACTTTTTTGTCATCAATGTTCTCTAGATTCAAATCCACCTAAACTCATATCTATAGATGTACTACAAGGGTATAATAACAAAGTGAGCGCATAATTAACAACTTAGTGAAAACTAATTAGAACATAAATGACATATAAAATAACACAATCCATAATAAACAAGTATATAGTATATATTGAGGATATAATTATGTATGTCATTATTTCATTCAAAATTTAACTCTTTCATATGCAAAAATATAGCCTTGGGTATTGTGCAAGTCTAAGGAAATGAAGGGAAGAGAGGGAAAGGGGTAGGGAAGAGAAGATAAATGGGAAGGAAGGAAGAAGAAAGAAAGAGGAGAATGAGGAAAAGAGGACAATAAAGGGAAAAAAGGAAAAAGAGATGAAAAAAAATAATAAGAAGGAAGAAAACAAAACAGAAGAGGAAAGAAGATTTGGGGAAAAGAAAGAAGGAGGATTTAGAGAAAAAAATAAAAAAATATTTGAAAAAATATATATTTGAGATATATACCTTCATTAAAGATATCATTTAAATATTTTATACCTAACACATATCTTTACTAACACATATCTTTATTAAGGATATATATCTTTAATGAAAATATATAAAGATATATATCTTCATTAAGGATTTCCTTTACATCTTTTATACATGATGTTATTGATGTTCTTCTACGATTCATGTTAAAGTTATGTTCATAATCTCAAATTTATTGATCTACATTAAATTTGAACATAAGAACCGTATAAATACAAATATGTATATGATCATGAATTTTTTGAATGGTTAATTATTTTATTGGAAATTTCTATATGAAATGTTTATGATATATTTTTATAAAAGAATATTCTTTATATTTTTTACATATTACATTATTATTATTATTTAAGATAGTATAATTTATGATAATTATTTTTGGTTATTATCAATAGGTGGAGTGTTCAGTAGAAAAGTTAGACGTTTCATAAAACTCCACACAGTTCTAATCCTAAAAATTTTTGCAACATTATCACTCACTCATTATCACTCACTCACTGTGGAAACTACATTCTCAAAATAATTCATTATTATTACTAAAAAAACTGCTTACTGCTTACTAAAGAAAATCCATGCTTACTAAGAAAAGCCGTATTCATTTCATAATTTAATCAAACTTTTAACATATCAATCTCTTACATTGCCACGATTGATTCGGAGACGCTGCCAGATTCCAAGACATCGATCTCTAAAGGTGCCGCAATTTGGAGAGGCTTTCCAAATCCTTCCGGAATTTAATTAAATAGCTTTATTTAGAGGGTTGTTTTAGTTAACTATACTTTTTTTCCAGGGAAAAAAATTTCTCAAATTATATTAGACATATAACTGTTTCATCTTTCAGTACATATACAGGATTCTCTAAATCCTTAATTACTTCCAAAAAGTAAAAACTGGCATTCAGCACAGTCCAAAAAATTATAAAAAGTAGTTCATAAAGAGGTCCAAACACAACAGCCACTATTTTTGATGTAAAACTGGAAAACATAAACCGGATATAAGCGAAAATGCCTTGAAAAATACAAAATTCATCTTTCTATATCTACTTCTATAAAGTAGATTTTTCAATGAATCTTTATCTGTCTTCTAGGGCCTTCATCTCCATTTGTCCATTTATAATAAGTTACCAGTCCTTTAGGTTCAATCATAGCCTGCTTAGAAAGTAAGTTTGCATTAGTATTAAAAACTCTAAAGATATGTTGAAAATCAATAGATTGGAATTTCTAGATAAGTATTTTCATTCTTGTCTTCCATTCTTCTATGGAGGTCACCATCAATCTGCCCTTATCATTGAGCCAATCTATAACAACTTTGGAGTCGCCCATGACATGGATACATGGTATTTCCAAATGATTCACTAACATTAAGGTAACCCAAGCTCCCAAGAGCTCTGCCCTCGTATTTCTACCTTTACCACAAAAGAAAGCCCATTTATAAACAGTTGAATCCCAAGTTTTTATTATTCCTCCAGCCCCACTCCTATCTCCTTCTTTTGCAACAGCTCCATCGAACTAGGCCAGAGCTGAATTCGGATTTTGATGAATCCAAATGGATTTTGGAATTCGGGGCTTTACGTGTCCGCTGGGAAATGTAATACTTGCACAAGTCTTATAGATAATCGAGTGCATTGAAGGAGAAATTTCCTCAAAAATTGCCCTATTGCGTTCGAGCCAAGTGAACCAAATAATACATGTTGCAATCGTTGTAGGCACCCTCTTGTTCATGTCCCAGTTTTTCATACACTCCAGAAGAGAATTTCCTGACCAGTCTCCATCAAGGAATAAAATTTGTTTTAAAACTTTCCAAACTGTTAAAGTGAAGGGGCAAAGTTTGAATATATGGAAAGGAGTTTCCAAATCCTTTTACAAAGTGGACAGCGCCCCGGGCCCTCCCATCCTTTCCTCTGCAACATATTCCAGGTTAGTATTTTTTCTTCAATTACTAACCAAATAAACAGCTTAATTTTTAACTGGATTTTTTATTTCCAAATCGATGATCTCCATTTCTCCACTTTTGTTATGCATTTTGATGAGATAATACTTAAATAAAAATTCCTTGCCGATGGATTTCCTGCGTTGTCCCCGCCCGTCCACATAACTTGGTCTAAACCATCTTGTAGTATCACCTTGGCGTCTATGAGGTTTTTTCTAAAAATATCCCATTCTATTGCCAGGTCATCTTCCAGTCCCAGTGCATTACTCTTTACCCAATAATCTGGAATATTTGTTGTATTTAATGGGCTCCTTTCCTATGCCAAAGTTACTAAATTTCTTTCTTTTAAAGATGCTTGTAATGGAGAGGATAAAAAAGAATTGTCCCCGATCCCTAAAATGTAGTCCTTCCCCAGGGCCACTAGATCTCCTGATCCCGGATTCCAACTAATACCATGTAAAATAAGATATGTCACCTTGGATAATCCACTCCAAAATTTTGAAACTCCATTTTGTATGAAGGAGCTAGATCTTAGCCAAGTTGCAACATTTATGTTTCCAATATATTTCTCCATAATTATCTTATGCCAAATACCTTTTCCCAAGAGAACTCTCCAAAGAGTCGTTGTTGCTAAAGCTTTGTTGAAATCAAAGATATTGAGAATGCCCCATCCCCCCAATGATTTTGGAACAAATATCTTCTCCCAATTGCACTGATGTAAATGATGGGAAACACTATCTCGTTTCCACGGGAAGTTGTACATCATTTTTCTCAGCAAATTCAGAATCGAAATGGGGACCACTGCCACGGAGAGCCAATATACCCATCGACTAGTTAAAATTGCTTTGAGAAGTGTTAAACGACCGCCCAATGACAACCAACGATAACACCAGTTATTAATTCTCTTTTCAAATATTTTGAGTAGCCAGCTCCATTCCTCCAAGCATTGAGCTCCCGCTTTGATATAGAAACCCAAATATTTGAATCCCAGATCCAGTGCTAAAAATTTATACGGAAAAACAGCTTTGAAAACATTTAAGTCCAGATCAAATAATCCATCATGATGAAATGTAGAGTTTAAGACATTTATTTGTAAGCCTGAAGTTAAACAAAAAAAAATCAGAATTTTGTCTATCTCCCACCACTCCTGCATAGTAGCTTTTGTCAAAATGACTACGTCATCTACAAAAAGAATGTGTAAAATTTTTAAGGATCTCATAACCGAAATACCTGTCAATATACCTACATTTTGACTAGCTTTCAGTAGTAGGCTCAATTCTTCCATGACTAGTATGAAAAGTAAGGGGGATAAAGGACAACCTTGGTGAAGTCCCCTGCTGCTCCTAAAGAACTTTGTAGCTTCACTATTTACCAGAACTGAATATGAAGTAGAAACTACACAACTCATAATCCAGTTAGTCATATTGATTCCTAAACCAATTTGAAGCAAAATTAATCTCAGCATATCCCAATTAACACAATCATATGCTTTATGTAAATCAAGCTTTAGAACCATTGCTTTAATTTTCTTCTTCTTTATGTTGTGGACACATCCATGAACTGTACCTATATCATTTTGTATCTGTCTCCCTTGGAGGAATCCCAACTTCTCTTCAGAAAGTGATCTAGAGAGAAAAGGTTTTATGTGATCTGCAATAACCTTTGAGATAATCTTATAACAAATATTACAAAGAGAAATCGGACAGAAATCTCCAAAGAGATGAGGTTTATTAACTTTTGGAATCAGGGTGATAAATGTAGATTTTAAATCTCCTGCTATAACACCTTTTTGTCTGGACTCCTCCACCATTCCTAGTAGGTCTTCCCCTACAATATCAAAAAACTCCTTGAAAAATTCGACAGTCCAGCCATCTGGGCCCGAACTTTTTTCGATTTTGAACTTTTGTAAAACTTTCTAAAGTTCCTGTAAATCATCCGGTTTGAATAAATCCTCGGCTTCCATATTATTTATCATCTCATTATAAAAGGAAACCATCTGAACTTTCTTTCCTACCAGAGGACTCAGCCCAACTTTATAAAAAAAATTATAATGATGATAAGCAACTTTTTTTAGATTTTCCTGACCACTGTGTGTCTGTCCCTCCTCATCCTTTAGTTCCCAAAGATACTTGTTATTCCTCCTAAAACTCGCATAACTATGAAAGAATCGAGTATTTTGATCTCCACTTTGTAATCAAATGGCTCAACTGCGTTGACGTCATTGTTCCTTTGTTTCAATAAGTATCTTGGATCTTTCTTGTTCCAGTAACTTGAGAGACTGATCACCAAAATTATTATAGATACCAATGTTGGGTATGTGTTATATTCCTTGCACGAGTAGTAGTGTCTGAGCGTCTGCGTCGGGCACGCAGGGGAGTTAGAGGGGGGGTTGCTAGGCCCCCCCTCGGGGGGTGCAAGGGCAGTGCCCCCGAAAAAAAATTTCGCACCGGGATGACATATTTTCGGGACGACATATTACCGGGACAACATATTTCCGGGATGACATATTACCAGGACGACATATTTTCGGGACCACATTTTATTTAGGTGGTTTTTCGGCACATGGTTTTTTGCCGATGGTTTTCTATTTCTGGTTAAGGAATTAGGGTTTTGGACTAATCCAGGTCATTGGGTTAGGGTTTTGGATGCCGCTGGCTCCTATATGTATATTGTATTGTAAACAATATATGAATATAATATATGTTGGTTTTCCCGGTTTGGGTTTCCAGGTGAAAAATCTCTGTGTAATGTTTGTATTTGCCATTGTATATTTTCTGTTCTTTTCTGAATATCAGTTTGCAGTAGATATTGTACAAGGTTAGAATTTACATTTAGTATCAGAGCTTTATTGGCTTCAGGGGGACGCTTTTGTGGTCAAGGGTTTAGCTCGGGACTGTGATAAGCCTTGTTACAGTGGGAGATCTGCGGTATTGTTTTTCAGGTGAAAAGAAATGGCAAGCAATTCGAAGATGGAGATCGAGAAGTTTAATGGGAAAATATTTGAGTTGTGGAAGATCAAGATGGAAGATCTTTTGGTGGACAGAGATCATTGGATCGCAGTAGATCCAGGTACTGCACCTACAGGAACTTCTGCAGATGACTGGAAAAAGACGGATCGGAAGGCAAAGAGCACAATTCGACTGTGTCTCTCCGATTCGGTATTACTNTCAATATGGAAGATCTTTTGGTGGAAAAAGATCACTGGATCGCGGTAGATCTAGGTACTGCACCTACAGGAACTTCTGCAGATGACTGGAAAAAGACGGATCGGAAGGCAAAGAGCACAATTCGACTGTGTCTCTCTGATTTAGTATTACTGAATGTTTCAGAGGAAGCTACAACCAAGGATTTATGGGAAAAGTTGGGGAAGTTGTATCCGTCTAAGTCCCTGGTAAATAAACTATTCCTGAGAAAGAAGCTGTATAACTTGAGAATGAGAGATGGAGACTCGGTGGCAGAGCATTTGAACGCCTTCAATATTGTGGTAAGTCAGTTAGTATCTATTGATATTAAAATTTCAGATGAAGATAAATGTATCAGTTTTTTGTGTTCTTTACCAGACTCGTGGGATAGTCTGGTTGTGGCCATAGGTAGTAATACAACTTCTTTGAAGTTTGAAGAAGTGGTCTCATCCTTGTTGTCGGAGGAGATGAGAC
>JASDQU010291820.1:0-11017 GCA_032191745.1 Picea mariana
TTTCCTACTAAGTGTCACCATGACATGTTCCCACCTTCTTACCATGTGTCATGTTGTGCTTCTTTCCATGTGCCATGTTGTGATAGGTTGAGTTTTCATTAGGAAGTGTGCAAGGTAAGTGGGGAAAAACTAAGGATATATAGTGGATGCATAGATGGAATATTAGGGTAATGTAGAGGTGGGTGGCTTCACATCTCTACTTTCCATTTTGGAAAAGGATGTGGAGGTTTGGAGAGGGGAATGTAGAAATAAGAGGGGATGTAGAGGGAAGGATAACAAGAGAAAGGTGGATGTAGAAAAATTTGATGTGGAGGAATAAAGAGGAAGGTGAAATGAAAATAAATGGGAATGTGTAGGTATAAGGATGTGGATAAAGGATTATGGAAGAATGTGAAAAATGATAAGTTATAAATGATGAGAGTGACCAAAATTCTAAGCATATAAAACCCCTTTTTGAACTCGGCCACAAACTCCTTTTCCATGGGTCCTTGGACAAAATTAGGGATATGTTTGAAATAAGACCTCTAATTTTAATTCCATAGAATGATGGATATAAAAGACATAGAGGGATTTCCAAATAAAATCTACACAATATCTTTTGATGCATTTCTCATGTACTTTATAAAGTAGAATGAGAAACTTGGCATCCTAGTGGGAGTTTTTTTAATGTTTCACTTTCATACTTCTTTAACTCTGAATCATATTATGTTAGTCCCAATATGACTAGTGACCTTAAAAAACCCATCTCAACCACCTTTTTCACTTGAATTAATCATTTTTCTTGAAAACACAATTTCACCTAAGATGGGCACCATGGGACAAAACAACTTTTCATTCTTTTTCAATTTTGAATTGGGTTCTATTATCTCCAACATGATCAATGACCCCAATAAAAATGTGTGATCCACTTCCTACATTCAAATATATTATTTAGTTGATTTGCAAAATTTGGCCTGAGGTGGGCCCCATAGGTAAAAGGGCAATTTTGGGTAGTGAGCCTTTTTAGGTAACAACAACAACTCCTTTTGCGGGATGGCTCTTCCTTGTGAGGCTCCAAGAAATAGACTCTAGGATGAGTAAACCAATGCCTTAAAAATTGTACTTTGAAGTCAAAACTTTTCTTCTTCTTATATTTTATGTTTTATGAAAACATAATATCTTGTTGGAAATAATCCTAAAAATAAACTAAATGCTAGAAATATTGAAAGGAAAATGTGGGGAATTGACTAAGAAAAATGGACAATCTACACACCTAACCTAAATGGAAAGTGGGTCCACTAGGTGACATGGAACCTCCAATGGAATCGTGTATGCAATTTGATAAGGCTATGAGAACCATGCATGAAGATGGATGATGGTATGCTAGATGTCATTAGAGTTTGGAAGGTAAAAAATTACCCATTTCCTATATGTTCTTTGTTGTTCTTATTTTTGGTAAACATTCTCCATCCACGCTATAATTGGATCTTCATGAATAAAAAATTCTTCATGGCCTTTGGACTCAACAGTATGTGTAGAAAACAAATTATATTTATCTTTGAATGTCAAATATGCACTTTCATTGGATCATTAGATGTAAGATCAACCCTTTTCTTCTCTCCAATGTGAGTACTATTATTGTTACAAGGAAAACCTCTCTATGGCTAGGGTAAACCACAATAGATGGAAATGACTGCAGAAATAAACTCTCTTCTCAAGTATGCTATACAAACAAATATGCTAGCAAGACAAGATAAAAGGCCTACCTCGTCCAGACGTTCGATGAATTCCATCGTTGAGCACTCGACCCAAAGAAATATACTTACAACTAGTCCTCAACAACCAAGAAAATCAAGCATATGGTGATATTATATAATGTTAGTGCATTAAATAGCATAATCCATTAATAAACATGACAAATACGCCCATGGAATAATAATTCAATATATTTGCAAGATATCAATTGGATGGGAAATGAGTATTTCTATTAATAAATGATTGAGAGAAGTGAAAATGTTACAGACTTCCGTGTCGGCATGGTTCAGAACTGAAAACCTAAGTTCCCTCCAACTAGGCCTCCACCACTTCAATCCTCCACCAAAGGCAAGCTCATAAGAGAAAAACAATGAGTTTCTCAATCAATAAGGGAAGAGATTGGGGGCTGAACATTGTGTTCAGACTTAAAGGAAAAAGGGATGTAGACTCAATATGAAGTAAATAATTTCTCCAGAGTAACTTTGTTCTCAAAGTTGAATTCTTTCTCCTTCCATAGCTCAGAATTGGCCCATTCATATCCTTCAAAATTGAACTGAAGGGCCAATTTAGAATGTTTCCAATATATGTAAGGCCAAGGATCATATCCTCTCATGTCCTGACATGGAAACCCGACACTAATTTTCATTTTTTGGCACAAATCCCGATATACGTGGGTTGTAGTGGAGCATCCTGCGTATACGCATGTGGAAAAATATTTATTTTTGGCTCTGGATTTTATAAACAAGGAAGATAAGTCTACATAGGGAAATGGAATAAGGCCCTCTGTGCAAGATTGCATGGGGTGAGACAAATCTTTCTATAACAAATGCCCCCTAATGTGTGAGGTCATAGGATTATGTGTGATGGCCTAAATAAATTATAAACAACCCAAAAGTGGAGTGGTAGGGAACCAACCAGACGAACTAGTTTCTCATTACATTATGCATTGACTTTGCATACATGGCTTCCAATAAAATTACACTGTAGATCCATGTGACAATATACCAAACAAGTGTCTATGGCCATGAATAGAAAAATACAAATGCGGTTACATGCCAATAGTTGTCATAGTCACGAACAAGGCCCAATAGAAATAGTCTCAAAACCAATCCGAAGATCTTTGTATACCATGGAGTACAATCTGATCTCCCATGATCACTAAAGTCATATAGGTACTGGTCCAATGAAAAGAAAGCAATGACTCAGGAAAGTTACAGCCACATAATGATGTCTTCAAGTATTCTACGCAATCCGCCAAGGGTGAAAGTATACATAATGTGAATAAAGGAGTTGAGGTTGATGAAAATGAGACATCGTTTGATTACCGGTCATTAAGGTATACCATTAACAAACCTGAGACAACCTGTTGATAATGAAAGTAGGTATCAAGGCACTGAGTAAATTCTTACAAGTGTGAATACAGGATTCGGTGTCGAACACTTGAAGAATCCATCGATTAGGAGACATTGATGTATTCCCAACTGGTAATGGTGAGAGAGCCTGCCACTAATGACTACAAGGCTTAAGGTACTCATAAGAATCTAGGTCTCATTTACAGAATTAATAGGATCAAGTCGATGGAAAGAGACCCACTAAAAGGAGAGAATTAAGACATTTCTCATCAGTTAGCATGAGGTACAAAGAAGGAGCTTCATGATTTGGTGGAAATCGGATGAAGAACATGTTCACAAACCAATGACCCTGTGCATCTTTCATGTGTTTCAAGTGCAAGTGGTACACAAAAAATACCCTCTGAATAACAGCCAATGATAAAAACTACTAACAAAGGTGAGGAAACCACCAATAATGCTAATGGAATCCAAGACACTGCGCAAATCCCAATGTGTGAATAGATGTATTAATGTCCAACACAAGGGAAACCACCCATTCAACAACCAATTATGAAATGTTGACTGTTGGGTTCAAGGTTACCTACCAATGATGAAAGTAGGGCCAGGATGCACGATAGGACTATAGTATCATGTGATTCTGAGACAAATTGAGGGTATGTCCGACATGAAAAGTCAAGAGTTATGAGGAGTGGCTGACACAGGATGATAGACTTCCTTTGAACAAGAGCATGACACATATGGAGGACTCTGGCAGCATAGACCCAATGATGAAACCATGAGATGCAAGAGGCACCAATGAAATTCTCTATAGGGACTGGAAGAGTAACCAGTTGATAGAGAAGACTGTGTAACGATATTCTCTTCCTAAGGCCATGGTTATCCCAAAATTATGATGATGAATGGACTCAATAAATTTGTGCTTTGTTCAAAGGCAACAAGACTGCTACCAACATAAGATAATACTCCCTTCCCGCCCGTCTTTTTTTTTTTTTTCATAGACAAATGAATGCTATGATACAAAGGAGGAAATGAGTGTCGCAAGTAAGAAAAACTAGTTTCAGCAGTGGAACATACCTATGCTCAATGCAAGGATATGCATGCAGGATATGGACACTTGGGGAAATGTTCCCTCCTAGGTATAGGGTGTCAAATTGCGAAGGATATAAACAAGGCTCTGCTTGGTTGAGGATGAAAAACTGCTGAGGAAAATAGTTTATAATGCAAAACGAGAACTGACTATAGGCTCAATAATGCAAGCAAGGGCATGAGATGCAATCATAACTTAACACCAAAAAAAATCTTTTTTTATGACTTTTATTCTACTTGGTGTGAAAAAGGGATAAACTTGTGCCAAATAGACATGTTTTCAAATCCAATTTACGAGTGTGAAAAAGACAAGGTCACTCGAAAATCTTTTCGCTTTTTGAAAATGATTCGGAAAAGATCTTAACTAAGACTCACGACCTTTCAAGTCCAATTTAATGAGTGTTAAAGGGACAAATCACTCGAAAATATTTTCTCTTTTTAAAGATGAGTTGGAAAAGATCTTAAACTAAACTCGTTTGGGAGTCCTCGGGGTATAAGGCCGCATGTTTATGAGTGAGAAATGAGGCTCAACATCAAGTCACGTACCAGCTATGAGGGAATCCCGGTCCTACAGAAAAAATATCTGAATGGGAAGCAAGTGAAGTAGGGGATCTAACTAGGGCACCCATGTTTGGTAAGTCTCTACCACTTGCTAACGACACGACTTATAACAGATGGAAGGTTTTGTGCCACAACAAATGGGTTCGTACCTAAGGCATAAAATGTGAAAGTTTATAGGATAATGAGAAAATGCATGATGGAATGGATACCTATCCTATATGTTGGGTAATGAAAATACCTACCCGTGGTGATGAACGAACAACAAAACGTTGAAATCTGCAAGAATCCCTGGTTAAAATTGCAAAAACCAACTCAATCCACCTTTGTATTAGTTTATTAGGTGAAAAAATGGCTTAATACTATAGAAAGTGGGTAAAAATAGTTTATAAATAGTAACAAAACCAAAAATTACTATACCATTTTGATTTTTTACCCAAATAGTGCAAATTGGACCAAAATACCTCCGAGATTCAAACGGTGATTGCGGGAGCATTAGGAAACGAAACTAGAAACTGTCTGGACCAGGTAAATCTACTTCCCTTTCTCTTCATTTCTAGTGGATTATATTTTTAAATTAGGTTCCAAATTTTTAGTAATTGAGGGCAAAAAATGTGAAAATCGGTGTACACGAGCTATCTTCTATCAGGTCACATATACGATGAGTTATATGCACCTGTGCAAACTGCAAGGCACATATAACCAACCCTATACGTGACTGTAAGTGAATTAGACCATGTGCAAACATGCAAGCAATGAATTTTAAGGATGCCAAATCAAATTTTAACTTGTCCTTGGCAGGATGGTTCTTGAATGGAGAGAAAGAGAGCAGGAGGAGGTCGATGTTGTTGTGGATCGAGATCTGGGGGCCCAAATGGATGAGGGCCTAGGTGAGGTTCTTGGAGATGCTTGTGGGTTACTAGGACCTTGAGAGTGAATGCTTCAAACTCAATGGACAACCATTGAGGATTGAAGTAGAAGATATCTACTTTTTGACTAGTCTATCATACCGGGGAGAGGTTGTAAACCTCAAATCATGAGGAGCAAGGAGAGAAATGAAAATAGAGGAGTACATTGAAGCCCAATGTGTAGTATGGACTCCTAAGGTAGGGATTCAACTCCCTATCAGGGTGATAAACAATCTGAGCCTGAATATTATTGTTCCTGTATTGACCAGGATCACAGTTTCGGCCTCGTTGAGCCAAGTGTCGAGGTCGCTCATGTTCTATGCAATGCAGTGTATGAGACCCATAGTATATGATTGGTGTACCTCACTACTAGAAAATATGAAGAGCCAGTTGAGAGAGTGAAAACAAGGGAGTAAGAGGAATTCCGGGTTTGCCTATATCCTATGTAGTTTCGTTTTCGAGCAGGTTCCAGATTTGGGACCTAAAGTCAAGATTCTTCTGAGAGGAACTTGCAATCCAACCATTGCATGGTGGATCACGTTAATAAGGTGGAAGGGGGGAGGTAGGGTGCCCACACCCTACAATGAGGATTTATTCTACTAGTGGCAGTGACAGGTAATTTCCCTAGATGACTATCCACATGCAGGGATAGACTTCTGAGGAGATCTGGACATGCCACTCCCACCAAGGACCGCCTATGATGACATAGGTATGTCGAATGTTTTTAAATATTTTATTGTTTTTGTATTTTTTTATTTTGTATAGTAGAACAAAAGTATTTTTGGATGGTGCTTACGTATTAACTAGACACTTGTGTAACACAGACGTGGGTCTGCGACGACCGGAGGGGTTTCCTTGACATTGACGGAGGAACCGGGGAGACAAGGTAGTGAGGGGAGAAACCGAGAGGGTCCTACAAAATGTGCAGGGAAACCTGTCTCATTTGACTCATAGGATCCCCATGGTTTAGGTAGAGGATCTTCTTGAAGCCATGCAGTGACAGGTAGTTGGTGTACCCGGAGCATGGGTGCGACTCTTTCGGTGTCTCACAAATGCCATAGTTTATTACCATGACACACATATGGCGCCACAGGCGTATATGTCGTAGATATTATAGTACCACCTCTATATGTGTATTGAGGGTATTAGACCCACTTTTGTACTATAAACACCATATTTTTTGAAATATATAAAAAGGGATCTTCGACTTTACTTATATTTTACAATGTGTACATTGATGAGATGGTTTTCTTTACTCTTAATTATGTGACAAATGAAAATCTAAAACGAAATTAGCATAAGCGTCAGATATATGATTAGAACCCCTAGGAATGTGATAATATGTAATAAAATCAAAATGTCATTCTAAAATACGTACCCGTAGGAATCGTCGAAGTAAAGTAGGATCACGCACGTGATAACTGTCGTTCAACTGACATACTACTAATTGGGAATCTAGGAGAACCTCTAAAGAGAGAATACCATGCGAGATAGCATCGCGCAAAAGTTCTATAATGACACTATATTCAACCACATTGTTTGTGGATGGCCCTAGGCATATGCCACCTGAAGACACCAGTAGACCCTCGGGTGAGTAAACCACCTAAGCAGTGAAAGCCAAGTTCTATGTATGATGACTCTCTCTGTTTTTGAATCCTAGGTAGACCGAAGACTATGTTGACATCTGCCAACAAAGGGAAAACTCGATAAGAAAACTGAAGACATAAATAAAAGGAAAATATATATACACTAAATCAAATTAGTATACAAAGTGTTTCACCCAATCTTTGGACTCAAGCATAATATCGTTTCAAGTAGATCCCATTTCTGGGCTCGACCAACTTATTCCCTTCATAATATTTTAACTCATAGGCTCCTTTCTCTAGAACACGTCACACGATATAAGGACCATTCCACATGGGTTTAAAATCGCCTGCCCCCAGTGGTTCTTTGGCTTGATCATACAAGAGGACCAATTCACCCTCAACGTACAACCAAGGATAGACAGACTTATCCTACTAGACCTTGACATGTCTTTTGTTTGCCTCGATAGCCATAGAGGCTTCTCAAGGCTTCTCATCAAGACTCTCTAGGTGTACAAGGCTTCGTTCGAGATCGGAAGTCTCAAGTAGGAGTGTGATTGCCAACTTAATAGAAGGTATTTTTCATTCAATCGGTAAAATCAACTCGGCACCGTGTACTAACTGGAAAGGGGAAAATTTGGTGGTAGTCTTGACCGAGGTTTGGTATGCCTAGAGTGCAAGATATACCATGATGTGCCAGTCGAACTTACTCTGACTGACAGTTTTTTGAAAAATAGTATTGAGAGACTTACTGATGGCCTCTACTTGTCCATTTTCCTGGGGGTAATAAGGAGAAGAGTGGCTATGTCTAAACCCCATCTTAGATTCTAGTTATTCCATCATTTTGTTCTGAAAGTGACTTCCATGATCAGTGACAATCTTACTTGGGATATCGAACCGGGAGATAATTTGATTGAATATGAAGAAGGTGAAAGTATTCCCATTGGATTTAACTATAGGCATGGCCTCGGCCCACTTATTAAAGTAGTCGAAGGCCATGATAATGTGTTGATGCCCCCTAACTGAAGTTGGGTTGCAATCCACAAATTCCACCCCCCACTTGGTGAAGGGACCGACGGTAATGACTGGGTGAAGAGGGGCTAGATGCGAGTGCATTTTTTGAGTGAACACCTAGTAGGGGTGACACTTCTTAACCGCTTCAATGCAATATTTAAATATAGTAGGCAAAAAATAACCGGCTCACATAAGTTTTTGGGTTGTCGCAAGCCCAGATAGATGACCACCACACACCCCACTGTGGAAATCGTTTAGGATAGAATCAGACTCTTCGTGAGTTAAAAAAAGATGAAAGCTATTGTCTAGTCCTCAAAAATACAAAGTGTAACTGACGATAGTATAATTCTTAGCTTGGTACCTTACACGTCATCGGTCATTTCGTGAGAGATGCTGAGGGAACTTCAAGGTTTGAAGATAGAGGAAAATGTCTCCATACCAGGGGTCAGACGTTGAGACAAGAAAAAGGTGTTCATACACAAACGAATCAACATGGATAACATCCTCATATGATTGTGGAAAGTCAGATATTAACTCCATGAAGACTAGCAATTTCTTGGATTTCACAGAATTGAAACCAAAATCAAACTCTTGTAAAATGAAAATTCATTTATTATATTTTCCCCCTATGATGTAAGGACGTATTGAAATGGATTGACATTGGCAACCACAATAGTCTTGCAAAGTAATATATAGTGACACAGACGTTGGACCGCGTGAACGGCAGCCAATGCTAGCTTTTCAACATGAGAATAATTAAGCTCAGGACCAACTAAGATAGTAGATGACATGCTCGTGAAGATCATCATCCTCCTGAACCAAAACCATACAAATCATATCCTCATATGCGACAATATAAAGAAAGTAATCTCTATTTTAGTTAGGAGAATTCATTAGAGGCGTCGATACCAAGGCTTTCTTCAAAGCATTGAAGGACTCTTGGGCTCGCTCATCCCAGATAAAAGGGGTGTCCTTCTTCAAAAGACACATGAAACCCTTAGTGATATTGACATAGTTTACTATAAACCAACAAAGAAAGATAGCTTTCCCCTGTAAACTTTGAAGTTGTCTAATCGTACGCAGTGGAGGAAATCGAAGTATTGCCTAAACCTTTAGTGGATATACCATGATCCCGGTCTTAGAAACTAGAAATCCCAAAAGACGGTCAGACTTGACGGAAAAGATGCACTTGTGAGAGTTCAATCAGATTCCATAGTAACGAAATCTTTCAAAAACAAGATGAAGTTGCATAGTGTGATCCTCTCTCTTACAAGAGTGAGCAACAAGATCATCAAGGTAAGATTCAACTATGTGCTTAAGATTGTGAAAAGCGAAAATCATGGCACGTTGAAAGGTTGCTCCGACGTTTTTAAGGTCGAAAGGCATTTTCCGGTATGTGAAAGTAACCCTAGGACAAATAAATATCATTTTGTGTTGATCCTCAGGTTTGATTTGAATTTGGTTAT
Organism: Picea mariana; assembly: GCA_032191745.1. Lineage (NCBI taxonomy): Eukaryota > Viridiplantae > Streptophyta > Pinopsida > Pinales > Pinaceae > Picea > Picea mariana. The sequence continues at coordinate 9,702 of JASDQU010291820.1, forward strand.
ATCCTAAAAATTCGTCCATAAAAGAAAATACTTCACTTCCTGCACACTCGTCAAGAATATGATCGATGAAACATGTCGAGAAGTTGTCTTTAGGATAGGCCTTGTTCAAGTTACAAAAGTCCAGACATACATGGATTGTTCATTGCTTCTTATCCATAAGAACGATGTTGGATACCCATTCAGTCAAGGGAACCGGGTAGATGAATCCAGCATTAAGTAGATTCTCCACCTCTACCTTAATAACAGGGGCCTTCCGGGGGTTGAAAACTCTAAGATGTTACTGAACAAGTTTAGCATCCAAATATGTTCTAATATCATGTTCAAAAATATGAGGGTCGATTCCTAGCATCTCTTCATATGACCAAGAAAATACGTCTCAAAATTCTTTGAAGAGTTCGGTGTAGATCAGGATTTCTTCTGGCGAAGAATCCACACCAATATTTACAATTTCAACCTTTCCAGGGGTACGAGAGATATCGATCGTGATGGTAGAATAAATACTCACCATTTTTCCTTCAGCATAAATGTCGTTCTTATCAAATGGAACTATGGCGTGACCAACTATCTCACTCAAAGTAGATCGAAAGTCATCTTGTTCGATTCTTTCAAGCTCTGGGAGAAAATAAGAGCGGTGATGCATATCATCCCAAGGTTTGTCGGAACCATTCATGGCTTCGATGATATATTTTTAAAAGTCAAAGTATCATCGAGGAAATCATGTGAACAAGAAAACAAAGTGGCTCACATGGGCCTAAGAATGGGATCCTCCTCGTCTGTCGGTGAGGTAACAGGATCAGGATCAATGGAAGAGTCAAGAACAACTTGATACACAATCTTTGCTATTGATAGTGGCATGGCCATTCCAACATGAAACTGACCTTCACAAGACGAAGTCGGGGAAGGTAGAGTCCACAGATCACTAAAATAGGAAGTGTAGAAAGGAATGGAACTCCCAGTCGAGGTGAGCCTACTGGACATGGCGTAAACATGGTGACTCGGTGTCGTGAAGTCGAAAGTTCCCATAAGGGAAGAATACATTCTGACATCGATATTCTCATTTGTCGGCTGAGAATTTTTTATCACAGGGATTGGCGTTCCAATAGATGCATTAGGACTAGAGTACGCAAAGGATAACTGGTCAATCGTCACGATCTTCCCTTCATGAGGAAAACAAATAGTACAAAAGATGAATGATACGACGAAGACCATATCATAGGTCCAATTGCATCCTAGTAACAAGTTATAATCAAGAGGTGCATCAACTACCTCTACCTCCACCTCTACCATCTTCCCACCTAAATGGACTGGAAAGGCAG
>JASDQU010291821.1:0-14376 GCA_032191745.1 Picea mariana
TTTCCTTAGTTTAGATTATTTAGCTCAGATCACTTTCTCTTTGGTTTCATTAGGAGACCTTAGAGCGGCCAACGGAGCCGTTAAACTCGTCAGGGTGGTCCATACCAAACGGCTTGGGTTATTTAGACAACCCCGGACCGGTTCCACTCTCCCAGTTGACAGATGGACTGTTTCTCTCGTCAACACAGACATCATGAAATATGACACCAAAGCTATTCTGGTACCCAAGGTAGTTTTGATCTAGTACTATTTGTTCCGTATCCATTCTGGTACTATCTTCTCTACGTCCATTCTGGTACCAGACTCATGACTGTGTGTATTCCAATACCAAAACCTTTGTTTCCAGAATGTGCCAGTTGGACCAGTAGGGTGGTGAAGATTTCAAGAAGGAAGTTGAATAGAAGCTCCCAAATCAGTTTTCGAGAATACGAGAGACCCCATCACTCATGCACTTTGTGTCATGAGGATGGAGTCGATTCCTAGAAATTTGATGTAAATATCAATTGTAAAATATCTCAAACTGTTTAATGCTTATCTATAGATATTGATAGTATCAACTTACCTTATATAAGGAATGATGTATAGGTGATAGGAGGTGTATAATAAGGAATGTAACGAAGTATGCTATCAGAACCATACGATACCTATCGTTTTTATGAAGTAAAGAACTGTTGATCCAATTTACCAGTTGAATTAATGCAAAAGATCTTTTATATCAATTCTTGAATGTGAGTGAAAATATTTAGTTTGTCACTTTCTTAAGAGGTTCCTTGTTGGTGCATCAAGGGCCCACCGCCCCAACTAAGGTAAATCTCCTTGTACACGTTCTGTGTGTTCGTGTGAATATTTTACAGTAGTATGTGTGTGATTGGTCTTTAATTTACGTTCATAGTTCAACATTGAGTTAATCATTTTTGGATTGGTGTGAATAATCAGGTGCTAGATCGAATAGATATTTCTTTCTCAAATGTTGGAGATGTCCATTTAATTATCTGAAGTGTGGGACTAATATCTTGAGTTTATGATTGCAGTAGATTTAGTATATCAAGGAACAAGAAGAATTTATACCTCATCTTCATGCTCTATAATGAAGTCTCTCAGTTATACTAAATATTCCTTGTGCTAGTTTGTTTGAATCACATGAAGCTCGAGTTTGTTTTGATTTCAAGAGTGATTGGAGTTGATTGCTATTTGTTGTTTTGATTGCTATAGGAGACACGCTTCTTAAGTTCATCCCTTTAATTCATGATCCTGAAATGAATGGACTTGTTTCTTTAGGATAGCATCTCTTTGATTGGCTATTTGTTTAAGTTTCATTATTAGTTTCCTCTTCTATGTTCAAATATACTTAAAGTATTTAGAAATCTTAGAAACAAAATTTTTATGTTATTAATTATTTACTATATGCAATAGACTTAGGTAAGTTACCTATTCTCGGCACATATAGTGTAACAACTCTTTTGATTATGAATCCCAGATTGGCATTTAAATGAGTGTAAGATATATATTGAACATATTCGTACACCAACATTTTGGCATCGTTGTCGGGAAGTTGTAAACGGTAATAGGTAGCATTTTGAGTTTTTGATTGGTTTGATGAAGCATTGGATTGGATTTAAGGAAAATCTGAGGGTGGAGAGAATACGGTAAGATGAGAGGTAAGAACCTGCGCATCCACTTTGGTGGGGTTTCTCCAAAGTTAGGTTGTCCTCCTACCTTTAATAATTGGGAATCTGGGTTTTATTTTATTTTATTTCATTTAATTTTATTTTATGAGTAGGTATAGGGATAGTAAAGGTATATTTATTTCTCCTAAAGTCTCAAAAAAGATAGAAAATAAAACAACAAAGAAAACCCCCCCTTATATTAATTCATCGAAAATCCGTGCAGGAAAATTTCTCAGAGGAGAGAGATCAAAGGAAACAATTACAACAACAACAAAGGGCACTAAATCTGAGGCCACTGTTCAGATTGAAGACATAAGACAACAAGAAAGAGAGGAATCATTGGCGACCCTATCCAAAGGAGAAACTAGAAAAGAAGCAGAGGTAGTGATAGAAGAGGTTGCATCTGTTATTGGGAGGCCACACAAAACCTTGGAACAACTAAAGATACCAAGTAACCCAGTGGTAGAACCATCACTCAATGGAGAGACCTCACCTCCCCCCTACAGGTTGTTTGGAGACATGGAAAAAGAAGAGGGAAACATAGCTAATGAAACAGAGACATTTGGATTCCCCATACTGTATATCACTAAAGATGTTGCTATGAAGAAAATTCCATTATCTCCACTTCCTCATTTCCAAGGTATGTCGACAGAAGACCCTGACGCATTCTTATTTGAATTTGACATATTGTGTAGGAGATATAACTACACAGATAATGCTCAAAAATTAAAAACAAATCCAACTACACTAAAAGAATGGGCACTAAGGTGGTTCATGAGCTTAGGGGAACACACCATTTTGTCTTGGAATGGTATGAAGGAGACCTTCCTACAGAAATACCAAGATTACTACAGACCTAGGGATGCTAGGAATGATATATTCAAAACGCAGCAATATGAAGAAGAAATCTTAGAAAACTACCTAGAAAGGTTCTTATACAATTACCAAAAGACTAAGCAGTTTTCCTTAGACACAACTACAGTTAGGACTATCTTTCTAAAGGGTGTGAGGGATGATTGCATTGAAGTGTTAAACCTCATGAGTTTTGGGGACATGTACCAAAATCCATTTGCAAACATTGAAGAGTATTGTAAACGATACTCTCGTAGTCAAGCTAAAACAGGGAAAAGTATATGGGATCCTACCAACAAAATTGTTAAACCCACATCCGGAGGTGTCACTAGGATTGAACTAGGAAATCTATTAGAAAAATTTAAAACAAATATCCTAAACACCATCAATTCCCAACTATATACCATGAAAATTAAAAGAAAACAAGAGGAAGAAAATGTTGCGTTAGCAATTTTCTGTCATCAGTGTAGGAGGAAACACCCTGAAAAGGAATTCCCCCTTAATGTTATTGAAATCTATGGTCTCTATACAAAGTACCATCCTACTAACGATTGAATTTCTCTACCCAGACTCAAGGCCATGTTCAAGGGAGGAGGAGAACCTGAAACATCCTACCCCCCTAGGAGACCATGGAGACAACAAAACCCCAGCATGTTTGCAGACCCAACTACATAATACCCCCAACAGCGATGGGTACCCACCGTGTATTACCCTCATTGGTCGACACAAACCCAAACTTGTAAACAAGGGTGGAGAGGACCTATATATGGGAATGTTCCCTTCCAACCAACAAATTTTCCCACTTATCCACAATACCCTTTGAATATTTCATAGCTGCTCCTAGGATTTAAACCCCCTACTCTCCTTCCGCCCCCACAATTACAACAACAACTCGCACAACCCATGAATACAAATATGTAGCAACCAATGCAAGCTTCACGCATCCAAAACACTCCTCGTCCTACCCCTATTCCTGCACAACCTATCCCTAACCCAAATAATAGGCTGACACAACCTATACAAAACATTTAAGTACAAACCTTCCCTACATAAGTTATAACACTAGCTCCATTTAATGGAATTGAATTAAGATTAGGAAGGGTTGTAAACAAAACAAATCCCACTATGGTCATCCAAGAAGAACAAGTACATAATCACACAAATCAAGAAGAACAAATAGATGTCCAAACAGTTCAAAGAGAAGAACAGATGACTAACCCATTGAACGAAGAAAGAAACACTCCAATACAACAAGAAATTCCTTCTCCCAACTCCCTTGTAGCAGAAACACCTCATAAAGTGAATCCTCCTTACCTAGAAAGGTTGCTCATAAAGAAAATTGAGGAACCTCTAGAACATAATCTAGAGACTGAACTCTGGAACATATGTGTAAAGATCCCACTACTACAGGCCATTAAATACACACCTATCTATGCTAAAATTGTAAGGGACCTTTGCATTAAAAATCCAGAGAGAAAGAGGAAGGAACCTCCTATCATACGCATGGTAGGTCAGTTATCAGAGTTTATAACAAAAATTCCATCTAAGTATAGTGATCCAGGGAACCCAGTGGTAACCATAGATATCAATGGTGTTTCCTTACATAACACATTGATTGATATAGGGGTAGCAATAAATGTGATGTCAATAAACACTATGAAAACACTACAAATAGATCACCTGAGACCAACACAAACTCTATCGGAGCTTGCAGACAAATTCTTCATCACCCTAGCAGGGAGTTTAGATGACATAATAGTTACATTGGCCTCTTGGGAATACCCTGTGGATTTCTTAGTAATTCATCCCAAATCCCCCAAACCAGGACATCTAGTAGTACTCAGATGACCTTGGTTGGCCACTGTTGATGCATTCATTAGCTGTCGATCTAGAGAAATGACAATCTCCAATGGCACTCAAAGTAAAAAACTTATCCTTTTTCCCCCTGCCCAACTAGCCATTGAAGTTCCTCTCTAGTTGGAGAATCCCTATGGGGAGTAGGACTGCACTCATCCCTTGTTGACACTTGAACAAGTGAAAGGAGTACAAGAGAAAACTGAAGAACAAATCTTAAGTCTATTCTTGGTTGACTCAGCATGCATCGATTATCCTCAATATTTCCCTAACTACACATACATATTTAGCCCTGAATTTCAAGAAATTTGACATCTCCCCATTGCTACAGCAACCACTATTTCACAAATAGAGGAGGGTAAATAATTAGTCGTTTAAGATTTTGAAATCAGTCCTAGAAAGTCCTTATATATCAATGCTAGCCTAGAAACAAATCAGCAACAAAATTTGATACAAATGATTCAAGGGCAATCTGATGCTTTTGCATGGGATTACTTTGACATGAAAGTGATCCACCTAGACACCTGTATGCATCATATTTACACTAATGATCAGATCAGGCCTATCAGGAAGCCCCAAAGAAGAATGAATCCAACCTTGAAGGATATAGTAAAGGAAGAACTCCAAAAACTTCTACAATCCAATTTCATTTACCCTATATCAGATAGCAAGTGGGTCTCCCCATTAGTTATTGTACCAAAGAAAAATGGGAAATGGAGGATTTGTGTGGACATCAAGAATTAAACAAGGCCACCTATAGAGACTACTTCCCTTTGCCTTTCATAGATCAGGTCTTAGACGCTTTGTCTGGGAAGAGGTATTTTTCTTTCTTTGATGGGTTTAGTGGTTACAACCAAATGCAAATTTCACTAGAAGATCAAGATAAGACCACATTCACCTATCCTTGGGGAACCTATGCCTATAGGGTTATCCCCTTTGGGTTATGTAATGCCCATGCTACCTTTCAAAGGATTGTCTTGGCTATTTCCTCTGATTTAACCAATGATTGTGTGGAAGTATACATGGATGATTTCACGGTATATGGGGATGATTTCCAACGGGCATTGGATAATTTGGAGAAGGTGTTGGTTAGGTGTAAAGAGACCAATCTCTCACTTGGTCACGAAAAATACAGAATATTGCTCACTGAAGGAATTGTTCTAGGTCACCACATCTCCGGTATAGGAATAAGAGAGGACCCTGCCAAAATTGACATTAGTTCCCAAATCAATATCCCTATCTCACAAAAGGAAATCAAAATTTTCTTAGGGCATGTTGGCTACTATAGGAGGTTTATTCAAAATTTTACAAACCTAGTTTCCCCCCTTTTCAAACTTCTAACAAAATATTTTGAATTCTGTTGGAATGATCAATGCCAAATCTCCTTTGAAATCTTAAAAACAAAACTTTCAAGTGCCTCTGCTTTGAGAGGTCCAAACTGGTCTCTTCCTTTCCATATTTGCACAAATGCCTCAGATACCACTTTGGGAGTTGTATTAGGACAAAGGGAAGGGAAGATTCCTTATGTTATATACTTTGTTAGAAAGAACCCCTCACCTGCTAAAGCAAACTATACTGTCACATAAAAATAATTTTTATTAGTAGTACATGCCATCAACAAGTTTAGACACTATATAAGAGGATACGAAGTTTTTGTGCACATTGACCACTCAGCTATCATATTTCTAATGAACAAACCTATTACAAATGATAGAGTGACTAGATGGTTGTTGCTACTACAAGAATTCAATATCACTATCATAGATAGGCCTAGAAGAGATAATTTGGTTGTTGATTTCTTGTCTAGATTTATTCATACAGGTGATAGTACTCCAGTAGATGATGATTTTCTGGATGAGAATTTATTTTCCATTTCTACTTACACCCCTTGGTATGAAGACGTAGCCAAGTATCTGGTAACTGGAAATCTTCCTCAAAGTATGACATCCATAGAAAAACAAATAATTATTCAGCTAAGTGCCAATTATATGTGGCATGAGGATACCTTATACCGAACTGGACCTAATTTGGTAATCAGAAGATGTGTTCAAGAAGATGAAATGTAGGATATCTTCAGAGGTTTCCATGATGGCCCATGTGGAGGCCATATTTTTGAAAAAATGAAAGATTACAAGATTCTACAGTCTGGCTATTATTGGCCAACCATCTTCAAGGATGGAAAGAAATACGTGGCCAGCTGTGATGATTGCAAAAGAATGGGAAAACCTACAACAGTCGACAAAATGCCACTCCAAGCCCAAGTAATGATTGAACCTTTGAAAAATGGGCCTTAAATTTTGTAGGACCTATCAATCCCATGTCCCACAGAAAAAATTACATATTCGTTTGCACAGAATATGTAACAAAATGGGTAGAAGCCAATGCTTTGTATTCAACCAATGAACAATCTGTTGTAGACTTTCTCTTTGAGGAAATTATCACTCGTTTTGGGGTACCTCGGGAAATAATCACTAACCAAGGGACACAATTCACCTCAAATTTGGTTAAGGCTCTTACTGAAAAGTATAAGATCAAACAGAGAAAGTATTCTCCCTATCACCCCCAAGCTAATGGACAAGTGGAATCGACAAACAAAGTGATAGAGGCCATCCTCACTAAGACTATTCAACTGCACCACAAATACTGGGATGATAGCTTGCCTAAGGCCTTGTGGGCCTACATGACAGCTTGGAGAAATACAACATGCCATACAACATATGAGTTGGTGTATGGGAAACATGTACTACTTCCCATAGAGTTTCAGGTAAAAACCTTCAGAACTGCCATGCAATTAGGGATGGACCTAAATGAATCTAAAAAATAGAGGCTATTACAATTAAATGATCTTTATGAGATAATACATGATTCTCTACAAAGAACCACCCTGATACAAGAGGAAAGGACCAAATGGCATGACAAGTACATTAAAAACAAGTCCTTCCAGTCAGGTGATTGGGCCCTCCTATATGATAGCAGATTAAAAAAATTTAAAGGTAAATTGTCTACTAGATAGATGGATCCCTATGAGGTTGATACAGTTTATGACAATGGTTCAGTAAGAATAAATACCATTGATGAAAATAAGACTTCCTTTGTTGTAAATGGGCATCGACTTAAGGTTTATCATAAGACTTCGTCAAAAGAGGATTTCATCAAAAATGTTCTTCAATGTTCTGAAATGAAACTGGTAAGCAAGAGGGTTTCTCCTCCTGCTAACCTACCACAGTAAGTTCAATTTCGTAAATTCATTTTCTGTACATAGATGTGTCATTAGATAAATTCTCTCTTTTATTTAATATAACTAACAAAAAAAAAACAAAAGTTGGTTGTGTTCCCATGTAGACAAACGAATAAGGAGGACATCTACCAGATGGTCTTCTTTAATTTTTTTAGACTCTTTAAAATTGAAAACACTGGCGAGTAGGAACTGGCTCGGGATCAATAAAAATCCATGGGAAAGTATAGAGAGTTTCTTTTAAGTTCCTTAGAATCTTTAAAAATTGAAAACACCAGCGAGCAAGAACTGGCCCAGGCTCGATAAAAATCCATGGGACAATATAGAGAGTTTCCTTTAAGTTTTTCAGACTCTGTAAAATTGAAAATACCGGCGAGCATTAACTAATCTGGGATCGATAAAAATCCATAGAAAAGTAGTAGTTATGATTATTATTGTTAGTTTTGTAATGCCGGCAGAAGTTGTGATCACCTTGGTTCCAAAAGAAAAAGGGGTTATGTCATCTCAGTAACTGATCATTTCAAAATACCCTCCTATTACAGATATCTATTGCATTATTCCTCTACAAAGTTTTGGTAACTACATGGTTTTTCAATCGTATCTGATCACAGAACACCAGCTATTTCTACAAGTCACTTCCACCAGAATCTATGTCAAAGATCTTTCAAGCACCAGAAAATAATGTTCATCTTCGTGCTTATCCTATACCAATGATCACCTCTATGTTTATTCGGTACCGGATCCTATCCGGTATTAAAGAAGGGACCCTGTGCTATTCTGGTACTAGTTACAAACTCTACACATAGGTGATCTCGTACTAGTTCTAACACTGCACACAGGTGATCTGGTACTTAGATACTCCGGTACTGGTAAGGATATGACTGGTAAATCTCATCATATTTCCAAGTTATTGTTCAATTATTAGTGCAAGGGCATACGGATTCAACATTTTTTTTCATTTTATTTAAAGGAATTAGACTAAATATGAATTTAAAACATCTGGTTGCTCTCAGATCATGACATACCCTTTCATTCACGAACCTTTGTAAAATCCTCGAACACATTTTCGTAAGGAGAATATGTCCCTATCTCCTAAAATATTAAGAGTGCAAGGTCATGATTTCTCTTACCAGATCAAACTCATACTCCCTCTATCTATCCAGTAAATAAATCACAAAAACGTATGATGTGCTAACGTACTATATGAAATGACACGAACCACATCTCTAAGAATATCAAATAATAATCCCAGCCGATTCTACACTCACGAGTCTTGATCATAAGGACCACACCTTTCCGTGAATATTGTCCAACACCAAGTTTCCCACGAGTCTGTAAGCCATTAGTGGATCTGACCTGCCTCACCATATCATTATGATTATTGATGTGACCATTGTAATCTACACTTCCATTTATAAATGCTCCTCTATATGGCTCTGCCATCTAGATGAGCATTATTTACCATTGTTGTCACACCATCTACAGACATCCCATGCCTTCATATCCCTTGCATATTTTTCCCCATCTAGTACTCTATCACATCCTACGTTTATCCAATACTCAACCCTCGACCCTTTATCTGTGCCTCATCCGCATGAGCCCATATTTCAATTATACAGGGAAACAACAGAATATCAGGCTTGCAAGGAGAAATATGAACAGGCAGGGTGGATGCCATTTTTGGACAATTTTAAAGGCTATCACGAGGTAATTTCTCTTGCCTTTGCACAAACATATGATTGACGAAGTGTGCAGTTTGGAGACATAAAGATAACAATTACATAAGCCACCATATCTAAAGATACAGGTCTCCCCATGGCTAGAGAAGAATACTTCAAAAGGGTGATCATTGACAGGAAAATCTGTCAGAAATTCCTCAAATTAGAACATCAAGACCCTGATTGGACTATGGGCATTCCATGAAGCTACGTCAAAGAGGAATATTGGATGATGCTCATAAGTATGCAGAATTCCTCACCTGTGAAGGAAGGTATCCAGTGACCTTCATTTATCATTTGAAGCTTTTATCACATTTCGAGGGAGGATCACAAATTAATTTTCCCCACTTCCTATGGATGAGTTTAAAGAATATGGGGAGATGGGTGAGGTTATTTTCCAAGAAACCAGAAACTAGCCTTCATCACCATGGTTTAATCAAGCTTTTGGTTGTTCATGCTTTAAGGACACAAGGTGGTAGTTGGAAACAATTACTCCAACAAAATTTTGCTCAAGGAATATCCAAATCTGTTGAGATATAGGAGGCAGGGATACACAGTGAGGGTTCAAGAAAAAAGGCAAAGAAAGACATAAAAATGACATCAGGAAGTAAATTAAGCACTGTTATGCCCAACTCATCTCATCCCATTGAGAAATCAGTGACAAAAAAGTCTGTCGTAGTGGAATCTGCTACATCGAGGAATAGGAAAGACACCCAATCCCAGAAAATGAGCCCTACCTCGATTCAAAAGGATAAAACACAAAAGGAAGACTCTGAGCTAGGAGGTTGATCAAACAGTGTTCCTGAAGAAACCATGGAGGTGTCATTAGAACTAGCTAGCCAAGTAGAGAAGACCCATGACCTCAACTTACAACGCAAGAAATTTTTTACATAGTCTAGTTCAGTCCTATGTCCTAAAGACCAACTATCACGGAGTAAGAAACGAAAGAAGGAGGAAACAGATCAACAAGATATTTCACATAAGGAAATTGTCAAACCCCCTCTAGAATCCCCTAAAGAATTGAAAAATATTATGGAGGAAATTATTTGGTCTTCCCAAAAACCAGTTGGTGAATTGAAAGAAACTGCTAAGGTGACAAGTGGAAATAAAAAGAAGCTCGAAAGAGAGAAGGCACAAATTCTAGAACCTACACCTCAATATTCCAGGGTAGAAATACAGGCTGGTGATCGGAAGCAAACTCCAGAATTCACAACTTAGGGCCTCAATATAGGGATCAAATCAACACATAAGAAACAAGTGTGCAGGCCCACGACCAGTGTTAATATTAAGAAAAGGAAGTTGTTTGAGGAAAATCCTACCCCTGTCAGGAAATATAAGAAAGTCTCACTGCCCACATGAAGGACCACCAGAAGCATGGACAAATAAGTGATAGTTCCAAATATACCTTCTCTTCAAGGAGAACCCATGGATATTCCAAGTTCTCCAGAAAAGGAAGTGGTTGTGGGGCTACAACAATAAGTGAGACAGAAGGGTTGGTAATAGAGACGTTGAGGGGTTTAAGAAAATAAAAATAAGCCTGAGAGGAGGTGACTAAGGAAGTAATCACACCTAGACTAGACAAGTCCCTAAGAAAACGAAAATTGACAGTAGAGGTTGAGAGGCTGAAGGAAGAAGTTGAAGAGTACAAGGTATTGGACAGGCATATCAAGGCAGAGAATGTACAATTGAAGGAACAACATGCAGAGGTCTCTACCAAACTCAACAAGGTCCTAAGATTGATCCAGTACACTAGGGTGATCAAGAAGGAATTGAGGAGTGAAGTTTTTGGTTTTAACATCCTGCAACATGAGAAATAATAGAGAAGGATCCAATTTTGCAGAATTTTTGGGTATTAGTTTTGATAATGTTGCATGAGGACATGCAACACCTTTAGCATGGGGGAAATTTTGAGTCCCTCTTTTGACATATGTAATGCCCTATATTACATTGTATATAAGCCTTTTTTCCTATGATATGAGCATATACTTGACTATTTTTCTCCCACACACATACCTAATGACCGTCTTCATTTTCACAAGAGGTGATTGATGATTTAAAGCATGTTTTGTTTAAATTTCTTGAATTAATTCAATTAAAGTGTTCTATTTTGTATAGTCCTAATAGTTTGACTCATGAGCAACCTATCCAGTACTTTCACTATTCCGGCACTACCAGACATCGTGAAATCCAACACCAAAGCTATTCCAGTACCCAAGGAAGTTTTGATCCAACACTATCTGTTTTGTATCCATTCCAGTATTGTCTGCTCTACGTCCATTATGGTACCGGACTTGTGACTGTGTGTATTCCGGTACCAAAACCTCTGTTTCCAGAATGTGCTAGTTGGACCAATAGGGTGGTGAAGATTTCGAGAAGCCAGTTGAACAGAAGCTCCCAAATCAGTTTTCTAGAATACGAGAGACCCCATTTCTCATGCACTTCGTGTCATGAGGATGGAGTCGATTCCTAGAAATTCGATGTAAATATCAATTGTAAAATATATCAAACTATTTAATGCTTATCTATAGATATTTATAGTATCATATTACCTTATATAAGGAATTTTTTATAGGTGATAGGAGGTGGATAATAAGGAATGTAATGAAGTATGCTATTAGAACCAGACGATACCTATCATTTTTATGAAGTAAAGAAATGTTGATCCAATTTACCAGTTGAATTAATGCAAAAGATCTTTTATATCAATTCATGAATGTGAGTGAAAATATTTAGTTTGTAACTTTCTTAAGAGATTCCTTGTTCCATGCACACATAAGTGAATCAAAGCCCACCCCCATGTCCTTCAACTTTTAGCCCGCAGGGGTGTAGACCGATTGGCAAGTGCCATGTAAATGGAAGGAACTATGTAAAATGAGGTTTCAAGGTCGATTCTCACCCCGATTTACCCGGAGGGCATGCTTGCGGGCGGTGCGTTTCTCCCTAGGGGTTATAAGGCAGCCGACAGGATTCGACCCCGTGTCACGCGAGTACGATAATGCCGTTGTTACCGATTCCCCTAGTTACAAAAAAAAAGAGATTCCTTGTTGGTTTGGCAAGGGCCCACTGCCCCAACTAAGGTAAACCTCCTTGTACATGTTCTGTGTGTTCGTGTGAATATTTTACAGTAGTATGTGTGTGATTGGTCTTTAATTTATGTTCAGAGTTCAGCATTGAGTTAATCATTTTCGGATTGGTGTGAATAATCAGGTGCTAGATCAAATAGATATTTCATTCTCAAATGTTGGACATCGCCATTTAATTATCTGAAGTGTGGGACTGATATCTTGAATTTATGATTGCAGTAGATTTAGTATATCAAGGAACCAAAAGACTTTATACCTCATCTTCATGCTCTGTAATGAAGTCTCTCAGTTATACTGAATTTTCCTTGTGTTGGTTTGTTTGAATCACATGAAAATCAAGTTGGTTTTGATTTCAAGAGTGATTGGAGTTGATTGCTATTTACTGTTTTTATTGCTACAGGAGACAAGCTTCTTAAGTTCATCCCTTTAATTCATGATCCTAAAATGAACAGACTTGTTTCTTTAGGATAGCATCTCTTTGATTGGTTGTTTTTTTAAGTTTCATTATCAACTTTCTCTTCTAAGTTCAAATATATTTGAAGTATTTAGAAATCTTAGAAACAAATTTTTTATGTTATTAATTATTTCCTATATGCAACAGACTTAAGCCGTTTACCTGTACTCGGCACATATAATGTAACAACTCTTTTGATTACGAATCCCGGATTGAAATTTAAATGAGTGTAATATATATATTGAACATATTCGTACACCAAAATTTGTGACATAGTGGATTTCAGTGAAATGGGTATTTGATGACGCAAATGGAGGGGGTTCTTACTGAAAGGTCTGGCGTATTTTTGTTAGCCTTTGTCGAAACTAAGGTATCATAGGGAAATGGTGAGTGTAATGGACATATTCTTAACATATGGCACATACAAATTTGGTTCACAGCCCTTTTCTACCTATAGTAGGGGATGTGGTGGTATTAGTAGGTGTGTTGGATGAAGCTACGAGTGGTGTGGTTTCTCAAGGGAGTTGAATTAAATTTTGTAGCTCAGGAGAGAGGGACATCTATTGGTGGGGTGTCCATCTTTCTCGCATAGTGCATAAGCAGGTTGGACTCGAGGGGTGATTGGATAGGTGGGATCTTTCTTCTTCCTTCTACCCCCAATTGTAGCAGTGGTGCTAGCAAGTGGGGGTGAGGGTGGTGCAGTTGGAGTAAGTATTGGAATATGCATTAGGATTCCTTCTATTTGGGGAGGGAGGGATGGTTGAGGGAACATCGCGGGTGGATGTAGATACCATACAAAAATGGCCAGCACCATCTTAGGAAGGGTAATCATTGTGGCTACCTGGAAATATTGTATGCCTGGTGGGGGATAGAATAAGGGGATTTGCATAATAGATTGGGGGACTGTCTCTAAAACTGGGTTTTTACCTTGGGGGAGAGTGAAAATGGGGACCAGTGGTGTCATAGGGTTCTCAGGGGGTTCCTAAGGTGAGAGATTTACGACTAGTGGGAAATCAAGTAGTGAAGAAGCCTCGGTGGGAGGTATTATCCACAATTTTGGTCATCGTGATGATGTTATGATGATGAAAAATAAAGCTCTTCACTAAGAACACTTTTCCAAGAATAGTTACATTTTTCTACTTCCAGAAATCATACTGTTAAGGGAAGTTCGTAGGCTATCTATATATTTGCCTGCGAGAATGTCTGAATCTCACAGGTTGCATTAAGCTTGAGTGCGAGGGGTTCACACTGTACCTAACTATCAGGGTGCGAACATCTTCTAAAAGAAGGAAAAAGATGAAGTTCTCGAGCCTTCTAGAAGGGAATCTTCTAGAAGGGTGAGTTGGCATTCGGATGGTTATCTAAGTATTGGTTTTCCTGATATCTTGGGATTATTCCTATCCAAGTAACTAATCTATTCTCTCCAATATATTGAAGAGAATGCGCATGGAAAAGGTTAGAAGAAAACTAGCAAGAGATTGATTGGAGAATTAGTGTAAGATTGTATGAAGGA
>JASDQU010291822.1:0-14376 GCA_032191745.1 Picea mariana
ATTTATTTTTATATGAACATTATCCATATTTTATTCCCTCTCATGCTACCACTTTTCGCTCATTATACCCCCCTCATAATCCCAATATCATTTTTGGCATCCCAGTTCTGTAAAATGAAATAAAAAGGGTCTGTGAACAACGACAAAAGATATGACACAACAACGGGTGGCAACTAATATTTTTGGTTTTTATTTACACAGTCAATTATTTAATGAATTTTTGAGCAGTACTCGTGTATTTACCCCTTCTCATTATATCACTTTTTCACTCATTACACTCCCTCAAGATGTCCCATGAACTCTATCACCCCTTGCTCACTTGACAATTATTAAATGATTTCTTATGGATGTATTTGCATGGGTCTTCTGTCAATTCCTGAGCCAAATTTTGGTTCATGCAAGCAGAATATCATGTATGGTCTATTAAGGGCTAGTTACTGATGAATTGTTGCATACAGGATGAGTTTATTCAACAAGGGAAACCATGGTAGAAATAATAGAGGAAGAGGTAACTAGAACAGAGGGCATAGAAGACCTAGATTCTCCATTCATTTTGATGTTGACCCCTAGGAATTGAACCAGTTGTTCCAAGATGGGTTCTTTAACTGGATCGGGAAAGGAATAGTACAACCTCAACCAAAGAGACCTCTCTTCCAGCCTCAAAACATCCCTAGTATTCATGTGCCTCCTCATGTGTCCTTGCAACCAGAAGTCCCTGCAAATGATGGATGGCAAGAGATTGTCAATCTGATTGTCTCTCACCATCGTGGTTGGCCCAATTTTTCATTATCTCCTCCACCACCTGTAAATCATAATGTTCAAATTGCTCTTGTGCATTCACCTGTTCAATCCTCTCATGCTAGAAAAATGCCTAAAACTGATGCCCCTCATGTGCAAGATAAAGGCAAAGTTGTTGCCTCCCCTTCCTCTCCTTCAAATGACTCTTCAAAATTAGTGTCCTCCCGTATGCATCTAAAGGATGATTTTCCCCATGTTATTAGTGAGATACAACCTCAAGGTTCAAATCAACCAAAGGATACTTACGAGAAGTCAAAGGGGGACAACAATGATAAAAGAAAGATTGTCTCTCAGAGTGGCAAGTATGGATTTCAATTTATGTGTTTTTATGATTGAGTTGTTGAAGATAGTGGTCTGCAGGAAGTTTGGACAACAAGATTTTTTTGGGGATAATGTGGATATTTACATATTTTGGGATATAATTTGAATTATTTTTTATATTTAATTATTCAAATTTTGAAGGTATTTAAAGGAGTTACAAGGTGGCATGTGTTTAAATGATTATCCAATTGTGTTTTATTTTATAATTTGAAAAGAATAAAAGAAGGGAGTCCCAAAGGGGTCCCACCTACCTAGTTATTATTAAATAAAGACCCTTAACTATTATTATTATTATTTCTCCTAAACTAAAATTAGTTAAGTCAAACTAACTTAACTAAAGAAAGAAGTTGAACTACTTCAACTTATTTGGAAGGCATAAAAGTTAAATGAGAAGAAGAAACAAAAGGAGAATAGAAGGAGAAAGCATGACTAAGGTTTTCTCTTTTGTTTTCATGATATAGTTTCAGTTTTCATTCATTCTTGAGTTCATTCAAGGCCTAATTCTCTTTTTGACAGCAGTGTCCTATTGTAGACAGGAAGGTTCAGAACTGAACCAAATCATTCAGATGATTTTTTTAGAGGTGTTGATCCATCCTTGATAGTTTGTGTATACTTGTATGTTTATGGATTAACTTTCATAGATGATAAAGAATATTTTGCAGAGTCAAATTGGCAGCAGTCTGTGGAAAGCTGATCCAGATTATAAAGTTTAGTTTTTACTTCTTGTCAGAGTCCTTTTGTATGGTTTTCATCGGGGATCTCTAAATTAGACTTTGGTCCATGCCCTCACAGGGATTTTGTAAAGAGAAAGATATTTTTGATTTATTGGAATGAAATAAAGAAGATTGTTATTATGTCTCATTTGTGTGTATATGTGACTTGGTTACTTTTTATTTTTGATCTCCACATTTACTTTCTGTAATCTATATATTTTTCATAAACTTATATAAAAAAATTATGTTATTTTGCAACATTCTTTTCATAAAAAAATCAGCCTAAACACTTGTAATTAATACTTGTGGATTGGGAAAATATTTTTGAGGTTATAAAACATATGGTGATATTCCTGACTATCTTGTCTTCACCAGGCAAGATTCAAAAATACTTAAGTAAGATAATTTATATATTTTCCTCAACACAGTGGTCTGCAGAAAGTTTGGACATCAAGCTCTTTTTTAGATAATATGGATTATGTGGATATTTATATATTTTTGGATATGATTTAAATTATTTCTGATATTTAAATATTCAACTTTGAAGGTATCTAAGGGAGATACAAGGGTGGCATGTGTTGAAATGATTATCCATTTGTGTTTTATTTTATAATTTGAAAAGAGGAAAAAGACGATAGTCACAAGGGGTACCACCTACCTAGTTATTATTAATTAAAGACCCTTAACTATTATTATTATTATTATTTCTCCTAAACTAAATTAGTTAAGTCAAACTAACTTAACTAAAGGAAGTAGTTGAATTACTTCAACTTATTTGGAAGGCATAAAATCTAAATGAGAAGAAGAAACAAAGGGAGAATAGAAGGAGAAAGCAAGACTGAGGTTTTCTCTTTTGATTTCATGAGATAGTTCAATTTTCATTCATTCTTAAGTTTATTCAAAGCATAATTCTATTTTTGACAGCAGAGTCCTATTGTAGACAACAAGGTTTAAAATTGAACCAAATCATTCAGATGCTTATTTTAGAGGTGTTGATCCATCCTTGATAGTTTGTGTATTATTGTTTGTTTATGGATTGAGTTTCATAGCTGATAAAGGATATTTTGCAGAGTCAAATTGGCAACAGTCTGTGGCAAGTTGATCCAGATTATAAATTTCATTTTTTACTTCTTGTCAGAGTCCTTTTGTATGGTGTCCATCGTAGATCTCTAAATTAGACTTTGGTCCATGCCCTCACAGGGGTTTTGTAAAGAGAAAAACACTTTTGATATCTCGAAATTAAATAAAGTAGATTGTTATTCTGTCTCATTTGTGTGTATTTGTGACTTGGTTACTTTTTCTTTTTGATCTCCATATTACTTTCTATAATCTGTATATTTTTCAGACACTTATATAAAAATTTCATGTTATTTTGCAACATTCTTTTCATTAATAAATCAACCTAAACCCTTGTAATTAATACTTGTGGATTGGGAAAAATATTTTTGAGGCTATAAAATAGAGGGTGACATTCCCGACTATCTTGTCCTAGCTAGGCAATATTTGAAAATGATTGAGTAAGATAATTCATATATTTTCCTCAACATTTATTTGGCGACCATACTGGGGAGATCTACCATATCTCTCTGGTTGATTGTATCCGTTATTATCATTGAATATTTTTTCTTATGATTCTTTGAATGTTTTTTTCCTTCATGATGATACCTATTACAAGGCAGCCCAATATTGAGCCCAGTCTTAAAGACCAAACCAACATTGCTTTAACTTTATTCAATACCATCTTAGAAACCGCTAATACCCAGGCTAAGCTTGAATGCTCATGAGAAATAATTGAACAAGACATAAGTGTTCGAGAACGCTGGGAGGCTAGGAAAAGGAAGCCTAGGAATCAATTATAGCTTTATTTTTCCTAAATTTTTTATCTTCTTTTCATGTCCTTAAACCCTCGCATATCTAGGAAAAGAAGAGGTTTATCTCCTGAAATCACCCCTTTCACTAAAATATGAAGAAGAAACATTGTTTTGTCAACCCAACAAGATAATCTAAGAAGAACTTTATTTGATTCAACTAGTTTGTCTTTTTCTCCCTTACCCATCATTCACAAAATGGCATCAATGGGTGGCTCTAGTGTCACTGGAGGTGTTTCTTCATATCAACCTTCAACATCATCAATGATTGGTAGCTTGTGTAGCCATCAAGTCCCTATTCAATCTACTACCAACCCCACCAAGGTCATAAAGAAGTATGGACTTTTTCAATTTGAAGAAGATGCTACTACTACCACGTGGCATGTATCCTCTCCTCTGAACCTGGCACTTGCTACCCATCCACTTCCAAAATCCAAAATTCAATGAGAATCTCCCTAGGTTTTCAGGAAATAACACGATCACTAAAAATGAACACTTGGTGGCATTCCCTAATGCCTGTCACAATATAGGAGCTAATGACAATGATACTTGTATGCGCTTATTTTTTAATTCCCTTGATGGGAAAGCAGCGGAAAATTTCTTTGATCTCCCAATCAAGATTCTTTTCACTTGGGAAGAGTTATTTTACTGGTTCAAATCTACTTATGGGCAGTCTAAGAGCCCAGCCGAACAATTATGGGAATACAATAACATTATGTACAAAGACGGTGAGTCTATCAAGTCTTTAAACCTACGTTTCACCAAGTTATATAACCAAATTCCCGAACTTATTCTCCCTCATAAACAAGTCGCTTTTATGCATTACTATAATGCTCTACCTTCCCCTTATCGTCATAGGCTTGAATAAAAATCTATTGACAATCTTGGTTCCACTCTGCATACTTGTCTAGAGTATGAAGAACAACTTGAACGAACAAGTCTACCCAAAGGTGACTCAATTAAACAAACAAACATGTCTGCTCTCTTACAACTTGTGCAGTATATGAATAACCAAATGATAGCGTATGAGTAGAAGGGAAATGTCCCTTCACTTACTCCTGGGGCCTCATCTTCTTCTTCACCATATTTTAGGAATCCCAATGAAAACAACTTTCATCCCAAAGACATCATGCCTCACAATTGGTGTAACTTTTTCGAGCAACATCACGAGGAAAGTACTTGTGAGGTAAAGAAGAGTGCCAGAGATAAAATATTTGGCAAAAGCCCTGAAACTACCATTGTTGTTCTAGATTTCACAGAACCAGAGGATTTCATGATCATAAATACTAGGAATAAATCCTATGCTTCGAAAGGAAAATATGATCCCCCTCGTACTTCTTCTA
This sequence comes from Picea mariana, assembly GCA_032191745.1. NCBI lineage: Eukaryota > Viridiplantae > Streptophyta > Pinopsida > Pinales > Pinaceae > Picea > Picea mariana. Next base: position 5,044 of record JASDQU010291822.1, read on the forward strand.
ACCCAAGCTCATCTTCACCAGATGCTGCTATACAAGCTACTAAAACTCCTGACAGTCAAGGATTCCCTTCTTCTCTTCCCTCTTCAAAATATAATATTCTCAATCAATTGGCTAATATCAAGGCCGATGCTACTCTTATGGACATGGTTGTCATCCATGAGCAACAAAATCATCTAAAAAAATTCATGGAAGGAAAAACTTCCACCATAGACAATCTCTCTGAAGAGGTAAAAGAAGAGGATTCTAGTGTCAATAAAGTAGGTGTAAATAATTTTAGACACCCTGTAAAAAACCCCCCATTTTTTATTTCTGTAAATATTATGGACAAAATAGCCCATTGTTGCCTGATTGACAGCAGTTTGGGCCCAAGCGTAAGGTCAAAAATTATTATGGAAGAGCTAGGCTTGTCTTGTACAAATGAAAATGTTAGGAGCATGCTCTCTTATAATAGTTTACAACAATCGACCATAGGTGAAATCAAAGACGTGACTTTGGTTCTGTGCGCACATCCTGAAATCAAGACAACCCTTAATAGTCAAGTAATTGACATGCCAGTAATTAATTATTCAATCATCTTAGGAAGAGACTAACAAGCTTTGACAAGTGGATATCTCTCACTCGACGGGACACAGTTATCCGTTCCTTGGAATGGGAAGAACATCATAGTCCTAAGAGAGGGAATAATTTCATCGTATATAGAAAGAATCCCACAGGCTAATGTAAACTATGTCTGGGAGGACCTAGGAGTGTATTCCATCTTTGTAGATGAGGATAACACTACCCTGTAACAAATTGACCTGGAGGATGGGATGTGTCATATGTACTTTGATGGTTCATGCTCCAATGAAGGTAATTGAGTTGGCATTATCTTGTACTCACATGTAGGTAAAATTCACAACTTTTCCTATAGGTTAGAATTCACTTGCACAAACAACGTCACCAAATTTGAAGCATTATTGTTAGGCATTGAAAATGCCTATAATTTAGGTTGTGGTCACCTTACATTTTTTGGGGACTCTGAACTTGTTGTAAACCTTGTACATAAAATATATTCTCCTAGCAACAAGTTAATGAAACACTACACCCAACTTTTTTGGGCGCTTATCTTGAACTTATTATCATTTAAAATCACTTATGTTAAAAGGGAACTGAATTCAATGGCCAGCATGTTAGCTGTTTTTGTAGCCTCTCCTACTCAAAAACTTTTGCCACAAAGACCTGATTATACTTTTCAATCTTTATATCGTCCTCATATCCCTAACAATGTAGAGTCATGGAAGGTATTCCCTAGTGATGAAAGCATCTGTGATTTCATACAAAATGAACCATATAACCCCAAGGAGATTATATCCATGGAAACCAACAAAATTCGGAAGGGCTTGACTCCTCTAGAAATTTCATTTTCATTGAGTGATGTAGGCAACAAATAAACACATAAAGAAGAGGAGTCAAAAAGGAAAGTGGGTGAAACCATTTCCTTGAACATTGGGACACCCGATTGCCCAAAGAATGTTAATATAGGTGCCCAATGTACTGATGAAGAAAAGTTGAAATTCACTAAGTTACTTCGTGAATTTCAAGATGTTTTTGCTTGGTCCTATGAGGATATTCGTTGTTTTGATCCTGCTCTTATACATCATTCCATTCCTATCAAGGAAGGCATAAAACCAGTTAGGAAAAAACAAAGACCCATTAACCCCACACTTGAAGCGACTATTCAGAAGGAGTTGGAAAAAATCTTGAAGGCTAGGATAATTTTCCATGTTAAGTATTATGAGTGGGTTTCCAATTTGGTTCCCATTTGGAAAACAATTGGTCAAATCCGACTGTGCGTTGATTTCCACACATTAAATAGAGTGAGCATAAAAGACCATTTTCCTCTCCCTAATATGGAAATGATTTTGCAACAAGTTGCAGGGTCACAGATGATGTCCTTACTTGACAATTTTTCTGGTTATAATCAGATCAAGGTAAAAAGGACAAATAAATACAAAACCACTTTCATTACACGTTGGGGCACATTTTCTTATGAACGCGTGCCTTTTGGATTATCTAATGCAGGTGTCACTTTCCAAAGAGCTATGCAGATAGATTTTGATGATATGATCGATAAGATTATTCATATTTATCTTGATGACTTGACTGTATATTCAAAGAACCGATTGAATCATTTTGGTCATCTTAGAAAGGTTCTCATGTGATGCAGGAAATTAAACATTTCTTTAAATCCTTATAAGTCTATTTTCAACGTTACCAAGGGAAATCTCCTTGGGCATATTGTCTTTAATTCAAGAATAAAGATAGATCCCTAAAGGATTGTTGCTATTATAAACCTTCCTGCCCCCACTTCCAAAAAGGAGGTTCAAACCTTTATGGGCATTATCAACTTTGTCCATAGGTTTGTTCCTAATTTTGATGTAATGGTCAAACCAATTCACAATCTTCTCAAGCAAGATCACTCCTTTTCTTGGACTGATGACGTCGAGAATGCTTTCGTAAGGATTAAGAAGGCAATCAGTTCCGCACCAGTTTTGGTGAAGCCATATTTTGAGAAAGAGTTTATTATATACACTAATGCGACAGAGGAATCAATCTCTATTATACTCATACAATGTGATGACCAGAGTAACGAAAAAACAATATCTTACATGAGTCAAAGCTTATGAGATGATGAATTCAAATATTCTTATATTGAAAAGCTTGCTTTCGCTCTTGTTAAAGCTGTGGAGAAATTTCGCCACTTTATCTTAGGTAAGCACACACTAGTAAAAGTCCCCTTACTTGTTGTCAAGTTTTTTCTCTCATAGACTTATCTTTCAGGGAAGCTTTCACATTGGCTTGTCAAGTTCTAGGAGCATGATTTAACCATCATGAATTCAAAAACCATTAAGGGACATGACTTATCCCTTCACTTAGCTCAACATGCTGAAGCAAGTGAAGAAATAGATGAACAAGATAGCCCTCTGTCAGCACTATTTTACATTGATAGTTAAATCCTTCCTGTAGCTGAACATCCCTGGTATAAAGATCTGGTGTATTACTTGCAAAATCATAGATGTCCAGATAGCTTAGATATTCATCAAAGGAGAAGGCTCTGTCTTGAATTTTCCAGATATGTCATTTTAGGAGACTTCTTGTTTAGGATATCTGTCGATGGTATATTACTTCGTTGTGTAAATAATGAGGAAGCACATAAATTGTTACAAGAAACCCATAGATCTTCAGATTTTGTTATTCATGTGGGTGTCCACTTTTCTACTAAAACTATTGCTTTTAAAATCATCAGAAAAGGGTATTATTGGCCTTCAATTTTTCAAGATTCTTATAACTTTTCAAGATCTTGTGACAAGCGCCAGAAGTTCGCTGGGAAAGAACGTCTTTCTGCCATGCCTTTACAACTTGTCCTCTCTGGCTTTCCTTTTTCAAAATGGGGTCTGGACTTTATCGGTCCTATTAATCCTCCATCTTTAGTAGGGCAATTTTTCATCTTGACAACCACAGATTAATTTACGAAATGGATTGAAGTTGTCCCACTTAAGCATTCGCAGGATGAGTAGGTTATTTATTTCCTTGAAACTAATATATTTTCTATATTTGGCCTTCCTTTAGTGATTATTACAGACAACAGTCCCGCTTTTATTTATACTAAGTTAACTCAGTTTCTATCTAAACTGGGAGTTAATAATTTTACCTCATCAGCTTATTACCCTCAAGGAAATGGGCAAGCCGAGTATGCCAACAAAAATCTTGTTAGAATTATCAAGAGACTCATTGAAGATAATCCTCGTCAATGGAACACCCTCCTCACTTATAACCTTTGGAAAGATCACACTACTACCAAGGTGACCACAGGTTGCACCCCCTTTCATCTTGTTTATGGTCAAGAATCCATTCTTCCTACCGAGCTGGAAATTTCTTCTCGACGGTTGATGCTACAGATTGAAGAATTGAATTCTTCTAATATTCCTCAAAGGATAAATGCATTGTTGGCTTTAGAGGAACAAAGGATGTTTTCCTTGGAGAACATAAATAAAAGACAACAAACTGTGAATAAATATTTCAATAAAAGCACAAAAGTTGTTAGATTTAAAGTAAAATAGAAAGCCTTGCTTTGGGATTCATCTCACGCTGATAGAGGAAGACATTCAAAGTTTCAAACATTATGGCTGGGTCCTTTTAAAATCACTTTTGTCTAGGGCGTAAATTATTATATTCTAAAGGACTTGGAAGAGTGATTATTTTCCTATAGCACCAACGGTTCCCACTTGAAACACTATGTGGAACCAGTTTGAAATTTTAAATGTTGTATGGAATCACTTATATATTATAGTTTTGTTTCACTGCTTTGATTTTGCTTGCTGTTTTATTTTTCTGTTGTTTCATTTCTGCTGTTGTTTTTCTTTTATTAATTTCTTTTTGATTTAGCAATGAAATTCTGGATCAATTTTGCCACAACAATGTTATTTATGCAAGTATTGTTAATCAATAACAATCAAGTTACACAACTGTCATGATGTCCCTCCTTGAAGACATCATTGAAATTGCTATATGCTTCCAATATTGCAGTTAGATAAGATAATTGGTTTTTCATCCCTATTTTTTTCTTTCCTTTTCTTCCCTCTGCCCCAAGATTCAAAAAGAGCACAACAAAGATTTTTGTCCTTAAAGAAAAGAATGCTTTCAGTATGATTAATTGAATGTTATAAATATAGGGATAAGCCCCTCATACGTAACACTTTCCATGAGTTATTCCCAAAATCCCAAATCACGTTTTCCCTTAAACCACCTCACTTCCCCCTGTTGCATAATCATTCTGGAAAAAACCTTCTTTGATCTACGATTCACCTGGTCTACGAAACTAGACATTATGAGTTCTTAATCTATTGGAAACATATTTCCCCATGGAGTCGTCAATTTGTTGATGCTTAAAAATGAAACGATGAATACTATGATCACAAATGATTGTCAAGCTCTATTAATTATTTATATTAATAATAAACTAGTAGGTGGGACCCCCTTGTAGACTTGTGGCGCTATGATGGATATGCTACGCTTATATTTTGTTTTCTATTGTGATGGTACCAACACAGTCTTCTACAGTTCGATGTTTCAAATCATGGTTTAGAATGTTATGTTGACATAAGATGGTTTTTTGATTGATGCATGGCACCGATATCTTTGATGACCACTCTCAGATTATGCTAAGGTTGCCCTATGGATCAAAGAATTATTATAAGTTTTGTTTGGATATTACAATTAAATATGGCATTAATTGGTTTTAATGATCTTGATAAGGGATGATATGGGAGCTCCTTTGATTTAAAGAACTGTACCCAAACTCTAATGTGGTATTATTGTCACAAAAAAGGGTGCACAAACCCTTGCTTCTATAGTTATGCACCTTGTTGAATGTTATATGCATTTGGGGTAACGTTATAACACATTGTTATTTTTAAAAAAGGATTTGACATTACCAAGGGTGGTGCACTATGCAAATGGGATATGGTAATGAATATATGGTTGATTAAATGCTTAGTGCTATGGTGAATTGGTTGACTCGTATGTTGAACTGCATGAGGTTGGAGGGAGAAGTGATGTGCATTTACTGCACGTCACTCAAACACCCCTTGAAGCCTGTCACCCTAGTCATAATTGCATTTTGGTTTTTGGCTCTGGTGGTTGTTGATGCTCCACATTGTTCGGTTGTGAAGGAGACATACAATCTAGTCTCTTCCTCGCACAGGATTTTCCAGGTATAGGTTCCTTACTCTTCCATCCATGATGGTTTCTCTGCCCTTCGAATCAATTTTTGGCTCATGATTTCTCATGGTCTGTGTGTTTCTTAAGCTATTATTGGATATTTGAATTGTGTATTGGTGTTGTGTCCATGGTTTCTCTGGTGATTATTCTGGACTGTTGGCATTTTAAGAAAAAAGAATGGTTATGCTCTCCTTGTTGTGTGTAATTGTTGTAGCAGGAAAACCCCCCTATGGACTACACTAGGGTTCTAAAGTGCAGGCAGAGCTAACCGTCTAAAGTCTCATACTTTTAACAACTATCCTGACAATACCCCCCATTCATGCATAATGTACAAAGTATAGGGATTCGGTAGTCTTACCTTAAACTCTGCTTCCGGTGTCGATCCCTTTGCGTTCGGTCGCTTCTCAACTGCAAATCTCCTCCCAAGGCTGACCTACATTCACCAAAGGACAAACAAGAAACTACGAACATGCATTCTATATATGAATTAGTGGGTTAGATGTCATAACAAAATGTAAATCAAACATCAATATTAAACACATCATATGGCGGGACGGAAAAAGTACTTATTTATATTAATCTCACAAAGTCACTTACAAAATGAGATCGACGACTGCTCCTCGAACCTCGTCCTGGGCTCCTCTTCACCAAGCTCAAACTGCTTCCACGTATCTTTCTTCTCTCACACTTCTCTCTAGAGAATGGGCATAGGCTTATGGATGAGAAAAAAGGCAAGAATAGGGAATTCTGGCTCAAAACTCACAATGTGGCTACAAATTCTTGGGGAAAGGGGGGAAAGCAAAATGGTCAGAGTTTCACTATTGTTATGTTTATCCTTGGAATGAGACCCCAACACCTCTTTTTATATGCCAAAAATATGGTTATTTGGTTGGGTGACGAGCTATAGGCGGTCAATTGGTTAGGAAACCACCCAATAGCCCGTAATCTCAACGAATCCCTTGCAACTTTTTATTTTTTGCAACTTTTGTGGGTATACACAGGTTGTAATGGTGCAGCTAGCATACGTACACCGGAATTTGTGGTGCAGCTAGCATACATACGCGGGAAGTAGTGGTGCAGGGCACGTACATCTTCAAAAAATTGGTTTTTAAGAAGAGTTGTTCAATATTGGCTTGGAAAAAATAGCAAATAAGATGGTTTGATGCTAGGTATGCATGTCTGGTGCAAATTAGGGTTATAAAAAATGCCCCCTAATGTGTGAGGTCAGAAGAGCATCTGATGGTCGAAATACATTACAAATCTTTACGAATGTACGAAGCAAGTACACCCAGGACGAGAGTTCGGGAGGTGACATCTGCAAAATAACAATTGTCTCACCGAGGTGAGCATACCCATGCTCGGAATGAAATAAATCATGATTGCCAATCAAATACACTGCAAATCCATGTCATATAATTATATAAAGTGTATCCGTGACCAATACACATCGGATCTACATCTCAAAATTGAAAGATATACATGTATAGTATCCATCTTCAAGAAGTTAATGACACCTGATGGTTGGAGATGAAGCCTTCAGAGCTCGATCAACAACTTCAATATCTTCAAAACTTGGGTAGGAGTGTAATGTGAGTGTACGAATTCACTACCCAGAGTTATTCAACAACTTGTCGGGGAATAGACAAGAGGATCTCGGTGATCAGGCAGAGAACTTCATTGATTTCGAACAAAGACTTTGATTGGGCTTTCGGGATGGTCGGGCATGAGGACAAGAGAAAAATTGCAGAAGGGTCGACTCAAGTTGGGTAAAAAATCCCTTGGACAATATCATGATGAATGATGAGACTCAGGCAGCATGGTACTGACATAAGTTCATGATGCAGGAGGCAACGCAAACTCTCCATATGTTTGGAAGAATAACCAAACGGAGGAGGACACAGCTCTATGTAACGAGAAAAACTTCCTAAGGTCATATTAATCCTAGAGCTTAACAAACAAACGGAAGGATGTGCTTTGTCCAAGGGCAACTCATTGTGCTGCCATAAAAAGAAAATACTTTTCCCATCCTATTTTTGGGGTATATTTGATTTTTTTGTCTTTTTCAATATTTTGAAAGCTTGAAAAAGAATAAAAGAATGTTATGTTACAAAGGAGGAACAAGTGTCACAAGCATACTACTTATAAGCACAAGGAACACACTAATTCTCAGAGCAAGGAGACATGTGAAGGAAAAGGACACTCGGGAAAATTCCTCCATGGTTCAAGGTGTCGAGACATAGAGGCAAAGTGATACAAGGCTTTGTGTATAAGGCATGCTTCAAAGGTTCAGTTGAGAGCAACATGGAGCCAACATTAGGCCAAAATGTAGGAATGCAAATGTGATTAACATGACACAATGATAACGCCCTTCAATGTGATTTTAACGAGCCCAAAGAAGGTAAGCTCGATGGTTTTTTATTTTTAGGGAGTCAAAAAAAGCACAAAAGAAGACTCCATTGGGGTACCTTTTTCGAAGGAAGTCTAGTCAGTTCGAAAAAGGGGTAAACTAGAAACGAAAAGACATCTATTCAAAACCATTTTAACGAGTGTGACAAAGACAATATCACTCGGCAATCTTTTCAATTTTAAGGATTCTGAAAAGAGCTTAACTATGTGTTGTAGGAAAATCTCCCTGTGGACAGGTAGATTTCCTCTTGAGATATAGACTCTTAACTCTAAGACATAAGGTGCTTAACATGGACACTAACTTCCTTTTAGATCTAATAAAGCTAATGAACAAAAGAGAAGGAGGAAAGCATGTACCTTATGAACGTCGTTTGTCCCTACAAGGTCCAGGATGTGCTTCGATCTTGAACTCCTTGGTAGATCCTGCAAGACAAACAAAAGTACAAACAACTTCCTACTCTACTGAGATTAGCTAAAACATAGATCCATCTATTGTAGACAAACTTATATGGAAAGTGTACAAGTTTGAAAGAAACAGGCCAAGCATTGATTATATTGATGAGAACAAAGTGTTACTTACAGCCATGGATGTAGTGCAGCAGCTTCACCAAGCTCTCCTTGTCCAAACCCTTGCTTAAACAGTTCACACATAGAATTTTGATGCTCCAAATGACATCTTTCTCATGAGATCATAAGTTAGATGCTTCACAATTCTTTCCATCTCCCTTCAATACCACTCATGAAATCATAAGTTTGGTATAATTCTCAATCTCCATTCCCCTTCCTCCATGGAAATCCCTCATTATATAGGATTTGGAGGATTAACCACCATGGAGAGGATCTCTCATCAGATCCACTAAGAAAGGGATCTCTAAGATATTTAGGGAGAAAATATCTCTTAAGGATTTTGGGGAGGAAATATCTCTCAAGGAGTTTGAGTAAATATTTCAACCATCCATGAGATCCTCCACCTTCCCTAAAAAATAGGAAGTCAAATGTGAGGTGGATTCTCACACTTAATTACTTTCCTTTTCATGAATATTAATAATAATTCATGTGCACTTGATTCTCTCACTTAATCAATTTCTTTTCCATGAATATTAATAATAATTCATGTGTACTTAGTATTTTTGCCTTCATGTAATATATCCCTCCTCCACATTGACT
>JASDQU010291829.1:0-12059 GCA_032191745.1 Picea mariana
TGAGATTCTTGTTTGTGACTCTGCTGAGGTTCTTTAGGAGGGACTGTCATTCTGCAATTTTTGGCCATGTGTCCAAAATTGTTACATTTGTAACATTCCACTTCAGTGCTCAAGGATTCAAACATGTTGTAACTTCTTCTCTGTGTTTCACTAGGTCTTCTTGAATAACCCCTTTATGTATGGATCTCAAAGTAGTTATTGTTCCTGTTGTTAGCTCTGCAATTTATAGCTTTATGTCCAAAATTATTACAAGCATAACATAAACCAAAAAATATAGTTTGATACCTGGTAGTTGAAGATATTATGAAAGGAGGTTCTCTTATGAATCCTTATTCTTCTTGAGGCCTATCTATCTGTTGTTGATTCTGAAATCTGAATCTTCTTGGTGGAGGAGTGTCCCTGTAATATTCCTTGTATATCTTTTTATCCCCTTTGATTGTTTCTACATAACTTTTTGGATTTGTTTCTTGCTCTGTTGTTTTGGAGCATGATCCCTTTTCTGTTTGATTGTATCCAAGTCCAGACTTGTCAAAATAAGATTTATAAGGCATGAGCATGCTTTGTGGTATTTCAAGCTCACTTTGAAATCCGAAAGCAACATCTAACGAGACTACATTTATGCTTTTCAATCTTGTTCAGTTTAACTGAGAAAATTAACCTCCTAGAGTCTTCTTTAAGCCCTTTTTAGAGTCTCTAAACATGAAAAGATTTCTTAGCGATCTTGTTGTCCTTCATGCTCGCCAAACTCAAATTTCAAGGCACGTCTGTCTGATGGTATTTTACCCCTTTGTCGGTCCAGATGGTCAATTTTACGAACAAAGGCATACTCTAGGAGCTTCGGTTCGCTAGAAGAGTATTCTCAGGTATAATGTTAACCCTTTTTCAGGCCTGAGGTACTAAATTTAAGAAAAATGAAACCCCATGGAGTCCATATTTAAGTGCTTTTCAGACTCCCTAAAATTGAAAAGATCGTCGAGTGACCTGGTTCCTTCACACTCATTAAATTGGTCCAGAAGAACATCTACTGGCATGATTTTACCCCTTTTTCTAGACTCTGGATTATGGAGGAAAAAGGTACACCTCGGGAGATTCGTCTCACCAGGAGAGTTCTCCTCAGTACATTTCATACTTTTTCAGGCTAAGGAGACTAAATGTAGAAAAAGGCAGTGATTCCATAGTTAATCTCTTTTCAGACTCCTTAAAATTGAAAAGATTTTCGAGTGATATTGTCTTTGTCACAATCGTTAAAATGGTTTTGAATAGACGTCTTTTCGGTGCTATTTTACCCCCTTTTCGAATCGACTAGACTATTCCCGAAAAAGGTACCTAGTGGAGTCTTCTTTTACATTTTTTCAGACTCTTTAAAAATGAAAAACTATTGAGCTTACCTTCTCTGGGCTCGTTAAAACTACATTGAAGGGTTTCATTGTCTCTTGCTAATTGCATTTTCATCTTTTCATCTTTGGCCTAATGTCGGCTCCACGTTTCTCTCAAATGAACCTTTAAATCATGCCTTATAAGCAATCCTTATATCACTTTGCCTCTACGACTTGACACCTTGACCCATGGAAGAATTTTCCCTGAGTGTCATTTTCCTGCACATGTCTCCTTTCTCTGAGCATTAGTGTGTTCCTTGGGGCCTGGAACTAGTATTGTTTCTTGCGACACTCCTTCCTCCTTTGTAATGTAGCATTATTTTATTCTTTTTCAAGATCTTTAAAAAATTGAAAACGACAAAAAAAACAAAAAACCCAAAAAGAGGGGACGGGAAATATATATTATGTTTTGGAAGAATAATTAGTCGCCCTTGGAAAAATCACATCCTTCTATTTGTTAGTCAAGCATTTGAATCTAATATGACCTTAGGAAGTTGTTCTCTCTACATAGAGTTGTGTCCTCCTCCATTTGGTTACTCTTCCAAACACACGGAGAGTTTGTGTTTCCTCGTGCATCATGAACTTATGTCAATGTCATGCTACCTAAGTCTGGTCATCTTTCGTGCTCTTGCCCATGGGAAGTTTCACCCAACCTGAGTCAGCTTTTTTTCAGTTTGTCTCTTGACCTAGTTTACCCCTTTTTCGAACCGACTAGACTATTCCCGAAAAAGGTACCCAGTGGAGTCTTCTTTTACATTTTTTCAAACTCTCTAAAAATGAAAAACTACCATGATTACCTTTTATGGGCTCGTTAAAATTACATTGAAGGGGGTTTCATTGTGTCTTTCTAATCGCATTTGTATCTTTGCGTCTTTGTCCTAATTTCGGCTCCATGTTTCTCAAAATTGAACCTTTAAAACATGCCTTATATGCAATCCTTGTAGCACTTTGCCTTTGCGACCTGACACCTTGACCCATGGAGGAATTTTCCTCGAGTTTCATTTTCCTGCACATGTCTCCTTTCTCTGAGAATTAGTGTGTTCCTTGCACCTGGAAATAGTATGCTTGCTTGCGACACTCGTTTCTCCTTTGTAACGTAGCATTCTTTTATTCTTTTTCAAGTTATTTAAAAAATTAAAAATGACAAAAAAATTAAAAAAACCCAAAAAGAGGGGACGGGAAATATATATTATTTTTTTGCAACACAATGAGTTGCCCTTGGACAAAGCACATCCTTCCATTTGTTCATCTAGCATTGGGATCTAATATGACATTAGGAAGTTGTTCTCGCTACATAGAGTTGTGTCCTCCTCCATTTGGTTACTCTTCCAAACACATAGAGAGTTTGTGTTACCTCCCGCATCGTGAACTTATGCCAATGTCATGCTTCTTGAGTATGATAATATTTCATTCTCTTGTCCAAGGGAATTTTCACCCAACCTGAGTTGGCCTTTTTGCAGTTTGCCTCTTGACCTCATGCTCGGCCATCATGAAATTCCAATCGAGTCCTTGTTCAAAATCAATGGAGTTTTTTGCCTGATCATCGAGATCCTCTTGTGTTTTCCCAACGAGTCATCGAAGACCTATGGATAGCAAAGTCTTACACTCACATTGCACTCCTACTTGAGTTTTGAATATCTTGAAGTTGTTTTTTGAGCTCTGAATACCTCATCTCCAGTCATCGGGCATTATTGGCTTCTTGAAGATGGATACTATACTTGTATATCTTTGATTTTGAGATGTAGATCCATTGTGTATTGCTCACGGATACACTTTATATAGTTATACGACATGGATATGTAGTGTATTTGATTGGAAACCATGATTTATGTCATCCCGAGCATGGGTATGCCCTCCTCGGAGAGACAATATTTATTTTGTAGATGGCTCCTCCCAAACTCTGGTCCCGGGCTCACTCGATTCGTACATTGGCGAATATTGTTTAATGTATTTCGGCCATTAGATTCTCTTCTAACCTCACACATTAGGGGGAATCTATTGTAACCCTAAATTTCTCTGCATATGCATACCTGGCCTTTGGCCCTCTTACTTGCATTGTTTTCCAAGACATCACTAAGTTGCTCTTCTAAAAAACCCATTTTTTGAAGATGTATGTGCCCTGCACCAATATTGCCCACATGCATATGCTTGTTGCACCAATACAGCCCGTGTACGTATGCATGTTGCACCAATACAGCCCGTGTATACTTGCAAAAGTTGCAAGGAATTTATTGAGATTATGGGCTATTGGGTAGTTTCCCAACTAATCCCACTGCCTATATCCCATCACCCAACTGAATAACCATCCTTTTGTCATATAAAAGGATTTTTTGAGGTATCATTCCACATCTAGACATAAGAACTGTGAAACTCTTCTTGTTTCACATCCCCTCCTTGCACCAAGTAAGTGCAGCCCTTTTGTGAGAATTGCCTCAGAATTCCCCAATTTTCCCTTCTTCCTCCATCAGAACCCATTCACTTCCCTGAAGAGATCTGAAGGTTGAGAGGAGAAGCCATACAGAGGTGCACTAAGATCTTGGTTAAGAGGATCTCGGACCAGGTTCATGGAGCAGCAGTCGAATTTGGTTGTACCAGTTATAATCATTGAGTTAGCAATCAAAGAGGTACTTTTCATGTCCCAAATCATGGTGTATCAAATGTTTTTAATGTTTTATGTTTTGGTATTCTAACATATAACCCTTATTTGTATATAAATTTTATGTTTGTATCTTTCTATTTGTCTATCTTTGAATGCAGACCAGCCTTGGGAGGACGCTTGCAGTCAGTGAAGATTTCAAGTGCAAGAGGATCATCATCGAACGTGGAGTAGAGGTAGAGTTACCTGATCCTTCTCATCTTTGCTTTTCTTGTATGAGTCTTGGGTATGTTTGGGGTAGTTAGAGAAGTAGTTGATTTTTATATGGTTGTGATCTGCCTACATTCTAAACCCTAGTGTATTCTTAATGGGGGTTTTTCCCGATAGCACCTATCCTCAAACATGACCTACATAGTCAATTCTTCAGCATGTTGCAATGCTACCCAAATGTCTCTTTCTCCAATTGAGATATGTTCTCCTCAAATTTATTTATTTTTCATTATATACCAAGCATAGAATCATTGTTCTTATTGATGGTTCCTTATTGGTTTATTTTCATAAAAAAACAAAATCATCTTCATGCTTGAATCATTTTGGATTGACATCCCAATGTACATTGGCAATGCACTCATCCCTTTGGAATGTAATCAACATTCATTTTCATTGTTGTTATAGTTCCTCGAATGTTGCAAAAGAATCTGTATAACTTGGTAACCATCTAATAGTACGTTTCCATTATCTTAAATTACTCCTGAACTTCATCCAGTCTCTAGTGCACTTAGATTTGTGTAATTCCTCTTCTAGGAGTTTGATTGCATCGTTAGAGACCCAATATGCACACAATGTATTGATTTATGCATCTGTTGGAACTCTTTACTTATATGCACCTTCATTTCTTCATCCTTGAAGTGGTGATATTCATACCATGCTTCCACTGCGCTACTCTAATAACCATTATGGAAGTGCTACCCCCAAACTATGTGAATATTCCTTGGATATGTTTTCATTATCTCCAAGCATATACTCTTCCTTCCATTATTAAAAGACTCACATATTGACATATTAATCCTTTTCAAAATTTTATTCCCTTAATTCCCTTCCTTATATGTAGATTGGTTTCTTTGGGAGTGAATGTAATTTCACTATTTCATTCACTATATGATCTACTCTTATGCCAATATTCCATTGAGCACTTTGATTAACATGAGTGGATTTCATGTAGTGGCTTCCCAAGACTTTATGGTTGCACCCAGACTCATACCTTAATATTCTTCAGTATTGACCTTTGATCATCTTGTGAGAGATTCTTGTCATAACACCCTTTCTTGAGTACCTTTGTTCATATTTAACCAAGGTTTAAACCCTTTCACCCATTGTCTAACCACTTTTCATGAACCTATTCTTTGCATCTCCATTTGTACCCACTATACATGCATTAACATAAACTGTATATGGGATTTCCTACATAACACCTACAAATGGGTATGCATATTTGTCAGCTGTAATTTCTTTTCCAGATCCGATTTCCATTGGAATTCTTCTATATTACTCACTAAGTATAGCCATCTTCAACTGGTAGCTTCCTCAAGCAATCATTCCACATTTTGAAGAATTGACCCTACCCTATTACTCATATCTGAAAATACCACTTTGCTAAAGACAATTTTCTATGCTTTATCATCAACCTTATCTCTTCTTTCCACACATTTATTATATAAGATAACAATTCTAAAAAATTATGGTTAAAGCAAGCATACAACCACAATATACAATTCTAGTACATATGCACAATTTTTCTCCTTTATGGTCGCCAGAATATTCTTTCTAACTTCCTGTAAATTATGTTATTTATTTCAAAATTATGGGTGATATCATGGACTCCTTGGTCCAATACATTTCCAATGACTACTTTCTTTCTCAATTCTGAGTTTTGAGTAGAAAGTTATGGCCATTTGAATATTACCCAAAAATTTGTTCAACCAAGTATAATTTTGTACTAAGCTTATGCGTCTTTGCACCTGTGCCTTTGGAAATTTCATAGGAACTCAATTGGGTTCCTTCATAATCATAATTTGGACAATTTGGCCAATTTTTATTTTCATCTGAGCTCTAGGTTGTTAAATACATCCCACTGAAGTTTCAGGCAAATTAGTACTTTTGGCCTTGAATGCTACAGGTACCTTCTACCCCCTATTTTTCATTTTTATACTCCCATGTTTCTATTTTATATCCATGAATGTGTTCTATGGATAAATTTATTTCCATATACTTCTCTTGTGCCTCAATCTGATTCTTGAGCAGAAAGTTATTGCTTTTGGAAGTTAACTAGATCTTAAAAT
Organism: Picea mariana; assembly: GCA_032191745.1. NCBI lineage: Eukaryota > Viridiplantae > Streptophyta > Pinopsida > Pinales > Pinaceae > Picea > Picea mariana. The sequence continues at coordinate 6,312 of JASDQU010291829.1, forward strand.
TTACCGTCCACTATTTGAGTTGTAACTCCCTCATACTAACTATGTTTGGAAAATGGTATACACCATCATAAATGTATCGCCAAACTCTTTCATTTGAGATGAAATCAATACACCATAGCCGCACTACTGTTTAGTATCTAAAAACATTGTTTAGGGCCTCAAAAATGCCCTACAAATTAAACACCTGGAAAATACTGGAATTTTCCAGTAATTTTCATTAATATTTTAAAATACGATTAACTTAGGATTAATGGGATATTTACGTGGCAACCAAGTCCAACTAGAATCTATATAAATATGTCCTACTAGGTCCTGGCCACTATGGCCCTGCCCTGTTGCCCTCCGCCTTCTTCTTCTATTTGTTACTCCTTTATTACCTAGTGCATTTACCTTACCTTTCAGGTCCCACAACCTGGTTTCCATGTGGCCATATTTTATTAGGTCACAAAGATGGGCTGGAAACATCCTGCACCTAAAAAACTTGGTGTGCAAACTTACATGCAACATGATCGTGCGACAAAGATTTGGAGGTTGTCGGCAACGATCGACGACTCCCAATGCATTTCGACCCCCCCTGCCTCACCGAACTTTAACACATGGGGAAGGGGACAAAATAATTAACCACGGTTAATTTTATGGTGATGTGTCACACATCGGCACATTTTGACCCCCTAGGCATGTGGTTAACATAACCACCCTATACCCCCCCCCTTGAAATTCATATGGGGTTGACGCATGTCTTGGGATCGAGTCCCGCAAGGTAGGAAATTCTTGCCATCGTGTACCTCTGCCACACCTGATTCCATGTACCTGCCACCATGTAATTACAAGTCACCTTCCCACCACATTAACTGACATGTGGCCCCACGTCGTGCTGACATCAACGTACAGAAAAATACCCAAAGTTTTTCCAATTTTTCTAAAATTTCCTATTTTTCCTAAATGCCCAAAATTGCTCAATTTCGAAATTATTTTTGGGGTTGCCATAGAAACTCTATAATAAATATTAATATGGCCTATTCAAGCCCTGTACATATAAATTGGTCTATTTTGTTTCAAATTCAACTCTTTCACTTTGAATTTACCATTATTTCACTACAGGAAATGGGGGCATTTGCCCAATTTCATCCAATTTCACCAAGGCCACTCTGCAAATGTATAATTTCAACCAATTTCATCCAAATAAATTTCCATTCAACCTCTTAAACAACAAATTTCTTGTGGGAAACTCTTGGTTTACATTCTTGGGTATGAATCCCACTCCAATTTATTCATGAACTGAGAAATGTTTATAGTTTTCGCCACTGTTGCACTGTAAATTCGAAATTCGGCCAACTACAGGCCCAAATTTTCCCAATACAAGATTTAAATTAGGAATTTTAATTCTTGGGTTCGATTCTACCAAAACCCATGAAATCTCCTCTAATTTTACTACAATAATTTTTTTGAACATTTTGCAGACATACTCTTCTTGACATTCTGTCAAACAGTTTTCTTGCAGCTCTGCAAATCTCAACTTCACTCTGTTAATTGGCCCATTCAAGCTCAGTATTGAAAACTGGGTTCTGATACCACTTTGTAACATCCCCATCTCCCTACTAGGAAATTCCACATCCAAATTATGAGTTCTAATATCATTAAATTTACTGATATGTTCTACATATGAACAAGGTTAAGAGAAATAACAATAATAATTTATAAACACAATTATCACAGAGATTCCATAACAGAAGACCCATAATTATACATACAGTAAATAAAATAAGCACATGAAAGACACTTATCTCATGAAATAAACACCAACTGCATGCATACCTTGCACATTCCTCCCAGCCATAGACCACACTACTCATAATCTCAGTAGTGGGTCACCCCCGAGTTGGGGCTAAACTCTACCAGGCAAAGGGAATTCTAAGCTAGTCTAAGGTCTGATAATTTGAAGAATTTCTTAGTCCAAGTTTCCCAAATGTTGCAACTATCCTAAATTATATCATTACCCACATTCCTGTTCCACCCTAGGAAGTGTGCCCCTTCTCTTCTTAACAGTCCCCCGGCTACCCCAGTTCCCTTCTGGGGCTTCAACAACAGGCCGGAAAGGAAGTCTCAGAGCCTCATAGCTATTTTTGAGCGCACCAGGGAACAATTCCAAGTAGTATATCACCCAGAGAAAACTAATCATGGGCCTAACAACCCACTTCTTCGACATACGGGTCTAAAAAACCGCCTCTTCAACATATGAGCCTGACAACCTGCTTCTTCAACATAAGGTCTTGACAACCCGCCTCTTCAACATAGGAGCCTGAAAACCGGCCTCTTCAACTTGCAACAATACCCAGTACCAGTATCGATGGTAGAATTGATCAATGAATGGTAAGACTGATGAATGAATAATAGACAAAATATGGGAAATTACACTATATCCCCAAAATATTTATGCATTTGTCCTTTAAGACAAATGGCACCCAAGGGACTCCTTTGTCCCTACTTTAGAAACTTAGGATGTATTCATATCCATAAATTTATCTTTTAAGGAATATTAATATAATATTCCATTGGGATTAAGTGCCCTTAGCTTATCCCCTTCCTAGACTCTTAGCCCCCTTTCCCTTTCTAGTGGATTTTGTAGGGTCAATCAACTCTTTTAGGGTTAGATCCTTGAATTAGGTTGGAGAGGAAACTCTTCAATGATTTTAAACAAACATTGGAGTCAAAGCTAGGGAGTGTGAAAGTCTAGTGACATGAAAGTTATCTAGGACCCCCCTCTAACACAGGGGCTAAACACGAGGTCGCGTGAGGAAAGACAACGAAGATAACCCCTCCAAAGATAGACTAAACGTAGTGGGGAATGCATATTGAGGATCTATCATGGGAATACTATCGCTCACATTTTCCCATGAAGCTTTGTGGACCTTGAATCCATTCGAGATACTCAGTTTTCTTCCAGACCACTTGCTTTCAATAGCCTTGGTAGGTTTCAGACTTGTTATCCTACTCATTGTGGTCCACCTGACTGTTGACTGTACCCGCTTGGTGACTATTCGTGTGCTGGCAACTTAGTTTCCTTTATTCTAGTTACTTACACATGTTACTGTGGGGGTATACCATGGTACCTAGGGTAGACGTCGGGTCACACTTTGAAGAGTATACCCAGAGGGTGCTTCCGTGTTCGAGTTTCACTTGCACCGGTAAGTTTCTCTAGTGTTGGCTAGCGTAAATGTTCTTCCAACTAGATAGTGGTTTGCTTGGTTTATCTTATAGGAAATTTTATAGTTTGTATTTAGTTTTAAATGCTAGTTAAAGCCTTACTGTGTCATTGATCTTTTCACAGAGTGGAATATCAAAAGCTCCGACGGTTGTAAAGGCTTCAGGGCCTGCCACTAGTTACATTGGAGCCACCACCTCCACCATTAAGATGAAGACTTGACCAACAAGGGTCATTCAAAGCGACCAGGCCACAGAAAACTATTCCCGAGCTTGATACGAGAGGAAATTACTTGAATCCGGAAGAACCTATTGTTTCTGACCTTGGAGAGGAATCTGTCGAGCCATACAACCCTTCGATCACTGACCTGTCTGTGCCAATATTTGTACAAGTTGTCCCTCTGAGGGTAACACCTTACGAGCATCAGATAGTCTTACAAGAAGATATGGAAGCAAATGCTTCTTATTCACCTGGGAATCCTCATACTCCCATTTTGGCTACTACTATAGAGGGTATGTTTCCTCCTAACCCACCTTCGTTGATCTGGACCACAGTGGTCTCGACCCCCTCTACTTCGAGCAGTCGTCTGATTCCCATAGAGTGTGACCGACCCTCCATTTTCATATGGGATGCTCAGATTTGATTTCAACTTAGTCCTTACCTACTCTACCCTACAGACCGTGGGTTTGGGGGTAGGGAGCTCAAACACTTCCATGCAAGGGTCTGTTGGGGGCACTTTAGTCACCTTCAATGTTATCCCTTACGGTGGGGTTCATATACCTCCTTCATCCCCCTCACTCAGCGGTGCTTTCTAGTAACCCGTTGGGTCGAGTGCTAACTACATCTTGTTTGGAGCAAGCAGTCTAGGACCTTCTTCTTACACTATGCTGGTGGGATCCATGTCATTCTCTTTGTTCAGCATGTTTGGTATTAACACTTTTTCATCATTTGTCATCTCGGCCATGGGAAACACTGGTTTTGGACAACAAAATCCTATGCAGGGTACTATTCCTACACAGGGGGAAAGTACAGGAGTTTTCTCCTCACAAGGACTTTGGAAACCTTCGTCGGGATCATTTCCCTCGTAGGGGATGTCAGTGGGGGGAAACCCCTTCCATGGTCAATGGAACCCCGGGCAGGGCTCAGTACCTATGCCCGTCAAGTCGGATGGGGGAAACCCCTTCTTGAATATTTGGAAGACAATGAAGGGATCAATCCCTGCCCAACCCTCGTCATACAATTACGGGAATCAGCCAATGATATCTGTTGTTGGGAAATTATACCCTACGGACTAACAAGCTAGGGCTTAAACTTGCATGTAGATCATGACCCTTAAGAAATTACTTTTAACCTTCTACCCCAAACCTAAATCCCTTTTTCACATGCAAACATGGAAAGAACCAACTAACCGTTTTATCGACGGTTGGTGTAGATCCTCCGTTGCGCTTTATCTCCTTGCTTCTGCTGCTCCTTCCAAAAATAATCCTGCAATCAAGACAAAACACTATGCATGCATGCTATTGTTCTACTAGAGGATTAGAGATTAAGCATAAATCAAATGAAACATATAAGACTCGTGCATTGGGACGGGAAAAGTATTCTTTATTAATCTCAAGATGAATCAACTTACAATAATCATAGAGATCGGCCACCGTTCCTTGATCCTGATCCTGGGCTCCTCCTCGTCTTTTTCCTCCAACTGCTTTTCTTGAATTCTCCTAAAGCTTGAGGAAAGGCTAAAGGGTTGGGAAAAAACAGATTCGGCAATTGGGCAGAGTTTCTTTGCTATGATTTTTCCTCTTTGAATAGTACCCCTACCCCTTCTTTTATAGGCTAGAAGGAGCTAGGGTTTTGGATGAACTCTCGGCCATGCATGGCTGGGAGTTCCAGTTAACTGACCCAAATCTTTTCATTCCGTCGGCAACTTTTCTGATTTTGTGCTTTTGTTAGGTAAACGCGGGTTGTAGTGGGCCAGCCAGCGGTCCAACGCGTGCAACAGAAGGCCTGCAAGCATTCCAACGTGCCCAGTAATAGGTTAGGGCACGGGTTACTTGTTTTCAGAGGTTTTTAAAGAGTCTGTTTAGCATGGCTTTGGCAATGAAGGGAAATGAGTTGGCCTGATGCCAGGTAAGCATGTGTGGTGCAATTTAGGGTTATAACAGATACCCCCTAATGTGTGAGGTCAGAAGAGCATATGATGGCCGAAATACATTACCAATTCTTTACCAATCTGTACTGATATGCTGAAAGAGTGAGCCCAGGAATCATGAATCAGGAGGTACCATCTGTAAAAAATATCAAATGTCTCATCGAGGCGGGCATACCCATGCTCGGGATAAAATAGAACCATGGCTACCAATCAAATACACTGTAGATCCATGTCAAATAACTATAAAGAGTAGCCGCGAACAATACACAGCGGAGCTACATCTCGAAATCAGAAAGATATACATAGAAAGTATCCATCTCTCAGAAGATGATTCAGCCTGATGGCTGTACTTCAGAGCTCGAGCAACAACTTCAAAGTCTTCTAAAACTCGGGTAGG
>JASDQU010291830.1:0-14375 GCA_032191745.1 Picea mariana
ACAAAGTGTGTCAAAAAAAAGTTGATCCAACAAATTTTGTTATCTCCGAATATATATTCCAAGTAATGCCATATTTTCATGGAATCACAGGTAGTCATATCTACACTAGTAGATCATTTTTTATGGGCCAGGCACATTCACTTTCTTAGATTAGTGAATTCTATAAAATGTTATACTCATTAAGAAGATCATTTTTTATGGGCGAGGCACATTCACTTTCTTACATTAGTGAATTCTATAAAATATTATACTCTATTAAGAGATGGGTTTGAAACTTCCCTATCATACTACACTCTTAGTAAACAATTGGCCTGAGAGCCATATTGTTTACTTAAATCATAAAAAACTGTATTTACTATATTTTGTAATATTAATGGATAATTTAATTTAATACAAATATCATAGTTATTTGTATAACTCTTTATCTATAATATTAATATCTTCTTTTAATTTATAATTAAATCATTAAAATAATTTATATTATTAAAGTTTAATATTAACTTAATATTACCCTTAATATTACCTTGTAAACATTATCTCTAATAAATTTAAAAAAAATAACATTAAATTTTTTTGGTTATAATATAAAATTATGATATTCACAATTTTTTATATTTAATAAATACTAAAAATATACATCTCTTATGATGTTTCCACTAAATCTAAGCATTCCACATTAAATAAAATAGATTCTAAAAAAACCAACTGGATAAATATGTTATATTATATATATTGAATAACTCTCTCTAAAGAGAGTTATTATGAAATTAAAAAAAAAAAAAATTGTTATTGACATATTTATTTATGATTATGGTTTTTTTTTTCAAATTGTAATAATAATAATTGTACATATTTTTTATAATTAATATATGAAATGATACTTAAATATTATTATTATTATTAATTTAATTTTATGATCACAATCAAGCTAGATATCAAATGTGTATATGAAATTCTTTATTTGTTAAACAGGGGCTTGCCTTATAATTAAGGGAGATATACATACCTATCTCTCTCAATTAAGATCAATTTAAAAAATTTAATAATTCATCTTTTCCCATAAAATATGAAATTGTAATTCATACAATTTTAATATAGTTTATAAAAGAAATAATTGGTTTCTTATAGACTTCTTCAATTAATATATATCTTCGAAGAATTTAAAGTTATAAAATAGATTAAAGATTTATGTAATTAATATATACCTTTGAAGAAGGTAAAATTATAAAATAGATTAAAGATTTATGTCATAACTATAGGGTTAATCTTCGCTATAACACATTTTGTGTTTTTGATAATCAATGATGTTTGTCTATAGTATTACATATCGTGAAGTCTATTTAATGGTTTGAGATACTATTGGTGTAACACCCCCAACCACCCAAGCAGGGCATGCTATCTCAATTCTTCTCTACGTTCAAGTTCTGATACCAATTTGTAGCATCCCCAACCCAGCAAGGCTAGACCACACTATTACGAAACTACTTTGTTCAAGCTCTTTGCCATCTACTGGACAATGATACTTGAAATAAAAACTTCTCACTATGTTTATGATGGTCAGAATTGTCCATGCCCAGGCATAGACCTACTGGGCTATGGCACACAGAGCTCTTTCTAGAACATTATACATATAATTCAACAATAATATGCATTCTACTCATACACAATTTGAATGTTGAAATCACAACCATTTTCTACAAACAGCTCACACATGCAACATTATAATTACCAAGACATGTACACGATATACAACATAAAAATTAACATAGAAATTGTACTTATCTTTTTATGAAGGTCACCAACTACATGCATACCTTCCACGAACCTCCCAGCCTTAGAACACTTTGCTCATCACTCTTAGCAATGGGTCACCCCCGAGCTCAAACTAAACTCCACCCATGTAAAGGGAATCCTAGGCTAGGCTGAGGTTACAAAGTCTCCAAGAAGGATTATGTTCCCAAGAGTCCACTCATGTCCACATCTTATAGTCCCTCATTCCCCACATGCATGTCCCACCCTAGGGAGTGTGCTCCTTCTCTACTCGACAGTCCTTTGACTGCACCACTCCCCTTCCAGGGCTTCAGCAACAAGTTGGACAAGAAGTCTCAGAGCACTACAAATGTCGTGAGGCTCCATCTAGGAAAATAACTTCCCCAACAACCTTTGTCACCTGGAGAGAGTTTCTCATAGGCCTGACAACTTGCTTCTTAAATCCACAGGCCTGGCAACCCGCTTCTTCAGTCCAGCTCCCAGACCAATCCAATCTGGGTAATCACAACAATAATTCGGTTAAGGCTTTGGTAATGATAGTAAATCACACCAGTTCAGAGAAAAACATTGGAAGCAACAACAATTGGATAAGGTGTGATCTGGCTCAGGCAAAATACAGACGTGCTATGCTTTATAGGGAAATATGAGTTAGCTTCATGGGTTGCAAGTTATAGATCTTGCATGAAAGTTGCAGAGGTCAACGATGGAGCGTGTGGATGTTGCATGAATGCTTAGTCTGAGTGCCTCTGTGCATGAATCGAGAGTCTAACAAGAATTGGATGACCAACCCCACAACCAACAAATTTACCACATAAAATTGCATGTGCCAACACTAACACATGGCTCTCTTGGGAGTTGATTCCTCACCACTTGGATTTCGTTCCTTTCCCAAAGGAACTTAGGATAACAGGGTTTATTTCCCAAACTTTAGTCTTTAGGAAAATATATTATAATATTCCCTTGGGGTTAAGCCCTCAAGCTTAGCCCTTTTTCCTAGCCTCTTAGCCCCTTTCCCTTTCCCTTTCCAATGGAGCTTAATCTCCCATAAATCTTTCTTCGTGTTCAGTCTACACGCAATGATGTATTTTTATTAGTGATCTGCATAATTACATATACAAAAATAGGATCACTGGCCTTAACATCAAGGATCTCCGGCCTAATCTTCACATAAGCCTCCAAACTTATAAACACTTGGCTCACCAGCCTATAAACACAACTACAATTCAGCAGGGGCTCGGTCTTGGGGTATTACAATCCCCTCCCCTTATTTGTGCACTTTCCTCAGTGCATCATATTTACATATTACAACAAGATTTCAAAAATATTCAAAAAGATGTTGATATTCTGCCTGCATGGCATCTATGTGCTTCTAAGTGGCATCCTCAAGATCATACAAGGTCCATTAGACCTTTACAATCTCGATGGCTTGATTTCAGAGCTGCTTGGTTTTCTGGTCTAGAATGTGTACCGGATGCAGTTGAAAAGCGCCTTCTTTCTCTACCTGAATCACATTCCAATCAATAATATGATTAACATCAGGTATATATTTCTTAAGAAATGATAAATGGAATACATTGTGAATGGTCATAGATGCAGGTAATGAAAGCATCTAAGCTACTGGCCCAATCCTCTCTAGGATTTCAAATGGCCCACAATATCTAGTTGCCAACTTGGAACAATTTCCCAACTTCAGGGAACTTATGTTAGCCTTCACTTTCAAGAATACATGATCACCCACTTTAAACTTCCTATGGGTTCTTCCCTTGTCAAAATAGATTTTTTACATGTCTTGGGAAACTTTTAAATTAGGTTTAATCTTCAACATTTGCTCTTCCATTTCCCTGAGCAACTCTGGCTCAACTGCTATTCTATCTATTAGGTTTTTCTAACTTACTGGTGTGTTGCACTTGCTGCCATAAAGTGACTCAAATGGGCTCATCTTCAGAGATGCCTGATGCCCGTTGTTGTAGGCAAATTTTACTAAGTGTAGATAATCCTCCCACTTTGATGGTTTGTCCATTACATACATTCTTATCATATCCTCTATCACTTAGTTCACCCTTGCTACTTTCCCATCAGACTCGGGATGATAAGTTGTGTTGAAGTTCAGATTTGTTCTGAACCCTTTGAATAATCCCCTCTAGAAATTCAAGGTGAACTTTAGGTCTTTGTCAGACACAATTTTCTTGGGAATTCCATGGAAGCGTGCTACTTCTCTCATGTAAATATCAACAACATTGGTTTCTTTGTGAGTAATCTTCATTGGAATGAAATGGGAATATTTAGTAATCTCGTCCACCACCACCATGATAACATCATGTTGTTTGCTTGTTCTAGGCCATTTGGTGATGAAATACATTGTCACCACTTCCCACTTCCACTCAGGAATGGGAAATGGTTGCAACAACCCAGTTGGGTGTCTATGCTCAGCCTTGACCTTTTGACACTCTAGAAATTTAGAAATGTACTCAATAATTTCTTTCTCCATGCTTGGCCAATAATATTGGCTCTTGACTGCTGCAACTGTATCCCGATATCATGGGTGTCCAACATACGGTATGTTATGCATCTCTTTCAAGATGATACTCAATTCATGATAATTGGGTACATAAATTTTTTTCCTGTATAGGAGAATTTCATCATTTCCCAATTTATAATCTTCAACCTTCTGCTGCATTTTACCTTGTTGCAATTTTGTTACTAACTCCATGTACTGTGAATCTGCTTTTGTAGCTTCAAATTTTTTTCCTTTAAGATTAGTTTGATACATGCTAATGGTTGTAGCATGTTGTTCATGCACTCTCTTGCTAAGTGAATCAACCACTTTGTTTTATTTCCCTTTGATGTGCTTGATATCAAATTCATACTCACAGAGGAATTCTAACCATCTTCTCTTCCTTTCATTTAAGGTTGGTTGATCAAAAAAATATTTCAGACCATTATGGTCTGTCCTCAGCCCAAATATTTTTCCCATGAGGTAGTGCCTCCATTTATTCAAGTTGTGTAATATTGTTTCCAACTCCAAATCATGAGTGGTGTAGATCCTTTCATGCTCTTTCAACTTTTTGGATTCAAAACATACTACAAATACGTTATGACTAAGGACTCCACCAAGTCCTTCTTTGCATGCATCTGTGCAAACCATAAAATATTCATTAGGATATGCAATCCTTAGAATTGGAGCACTGGTTAACAATTGCTTCAATTGTTGGAAGCTATTTTCACACTCCGTTGTTCATTGAAACTTCAACCCCTTCCTTTGCAAGGAAGTGATTGAGTGAGAAATCTTTGAAAACCATGCAATGACTATTCTATAGTAACCCGCTAGAACCATGAAGGATTTGACTTCTGTCGCATTCTTAGGTGCTATCTACCCTTTAATAACTTCAATATTTTTAGGGTCCACTACTATCACTTCTTCGANGATAACCCAAATGGAACCATTGTGAACTCATAATGAGCGTACCTTGTTCTGAAGGAATTCTTGTTGATGTCTTCATCTCTAATCCTTACTTGATGGTAACCATATCTGATATCAATATTTGAAAATATCCTTGCATCCTTTAACTAATCAAAGCGATCGTCAATCCTTGGCAAAGGATACTTGTTATTTATAGTTACTTTGTTTAATTGTTTGAAGTCAATACACAACCTCAAAGTCCCATCTTTATTCTTCACAAATAAAACTAGGGCACCCTAAGGTGACACACTTGGGCGTATATACCCCTTCTCCAAAATCTCTTCAAGTTGCATTTGCAACTCCTTCAGCTTTGGTGTGTTCATCCTTTAGGGAGTCTTGGATAATGGAGACGCTACAGGAATAAAATTTATAGAGAAGTCAATATCTCTCTTTATGGGTAGTCTATCTCCTTAAACAGATCCTCAAAATATTTCAGGACTGCATGATCCTCAAGATTTGGCACCTTATCCTTAGGTGCTTCCTCCATATGAGTTGTAAATATTTGGCATCCATTCCTGTAGCACTTTTTCAGATGCATGACTGAGATCTCTCAGAAAATAACTTCCCTATGAATTCCTTGGAACATTCTTGGGTTTCCTTCCTCATTCAGGCAAGTAAATGCCTTGTTATGGAAGTCTAAGACAACATGGTGTTGGGCCAGCCAATCCATACCAATTAGAAAATCATACGAACCAAAGGAAATGATGTTCAAATATGCCTTGGTACTTATCCCATTCATGTCCATTGGACATGATTTAACCATCTCAACAACGTTTCTCTTGCCTCTTGTAGCCAACTGTACCATCCAAGATTTCCCATGCTTGCTTCTTGGAAATTTGAATCTTTCCACAACTTTAAGATATATGTAAATATGACTATCTCCTGAGTCTATTAAAATAGTAAAGGCATGGTTATTTATCATACCTTCCACTTCAATCATGTGTGATTGAAATTCTTCTTGCTTGTTGTCCAGGGCTGCATAGATCCTCAAAACATTTCTTCCCATGTCCTCTACTATTTCAGCTTTCTGAACATTTTGAACAGCTCTCACTTTATGACTTTTGTGTGGACAATCTCTATACATATGATCTCCTTTACCACCCCAACATTGAATGGGTGTATTCCTTGGACTTTGTCCACCTGTCTCATTCACTCTGGGCTCTCTAGGGGTTTGTTGTCCCTAAGAAATGTTTCTGAAGAAGGGTGGCTTGTTCCCCTTCTTCCTCTGCTCCATCTTGAATTTCTTCTTGTCTTCCCAAGCTCTTTGGAAATTAGGATTTCCCTTATGGTGATCATATAAGTACTTGTCCCTCCTTACGGTTTCCTCCAAAGAATTGGAATCATCATACTGAATTTTATCACTGGTGAAAGATGGCATCCCACTCAAGTATCTATGAATATTAATTGTTTCATATTTGGAGACATACTTCAACAATTCTAAAAATATCCTTTCATACTCATCAATGGTCATGCTTCCCAGCTTGAGTTCGAAGAAATCTTTCATCTTTTTGTCATAATACCTCTTAGTTAAGTATTTCTTCTCAAAATGATTCTTGAATTCCCTCCAAGTTACATTCTTCTCTCTTATGTGCTACACTTGCACAAGTTGATCCCACCACATGGATGCCTTTTCCTTAAGCTGATAAATAACAATTCTTCCTTCCACATGAGAAGAATAATTACACAGTTGGAAGTATTTTCTCATTCCTGGTAGCCATGTCTCAACATCTTCATCCTTCTTGTGATCCCCATCAAAGGTAGGAGATTTGATTTTGTTCATTTGTTCTTTTAATTCATCCACCCCAGACCTCTTATGCTTCATGGCATGGGATGGTATTGAGTTGTTATGTTCCCTCCTTTTGGATTGTCCTTGGGAGTGATGGCGATGTCTGCTACCACTCCTTGTTCTTATTTTCTCATCAGGGGATCTGTGTCTTCTTGATTTGTTGGAGCCACTCTCCTTATCCAACTTATTTTCAATTATGTCCATGCTTTTCATTAACTTCATATTGAAGTCTTCCTGTTTCTCCTTGGCCTTCATAAGACTTTCATTATCATTGTTGTGGCTCTCGACATCTGTCTGCAATTTTTTGATGGTCTCAACCAGATTTATATCTTCCTCCTTTTCTCCTCCATGCCCATTGGAGTTAGTTCCTTCCATACCCAACTGGACATTCCTCCCTCTGATTTTGTCTTCTTGAATGTAGACTATCTGTGTGTCATCCATATCTTTGCACTCCATGTTGATATGATCTGATTAATCTGTTGTCAATTCTACAAAATGTGTAGCCAACAAAATCTAATCAGGCCATTTGATTCAATAATTCTATAAAAACATGAACCATTTTGTTTAAATATCCTATCAGAATTATTTTCTTCTTTAGGTGTAGGACCCTGATACCAATTCGGGACCCCACAGACACCTTTTATAAGCCCCATTTTCATCCTTAAAACAAATAACTTTCAGGAACTAGCCCTTTTTCTTTAGACTTCAATCACATGTGACCAAGCACTAGCAGATAGGTGCTTATTCGGAGCCTAGGGAAATTCAAGGCTCCGGAAATTCAGGCATCGATGGTTTCTCCTTCTGCACATCACAAAACCCCCAGACTTTCGAACGTGCGAACTCATTGTGCAATACACCTTTGAGACCTTATTATAAGCACCCCATGTTTAGGCTCATAACCTAGGGCGTAAATCTCGTACCAAGCCCTATGACCATAGTATTATGCTTGTTCCAATCCCGTTAGGGGAAAACCTGTTGATCTGTCGATCACTTTAAGATCGACGGTCTTGGACGATTGTGGAACTCGAACATGCTCACAGTTTAACAAAAACCCCGTCTTTCGCAATGGAATATGTGCGATGGAGTGGAATTAAATTTCCACCATTGATCTTCCTTTCGATGGAGATCTACAAAGTTGGTTGATTGCGGGATGTGAAATAGCTCGCTCATTAATTCTCCTTTGGAATTTCGTAATCGTTCTTGTTCGTTTATCTATTCCTCTTATATTCGATGGTCACGATTAAATCATTGTTGATATGGCATTTCTAAACTTCTGAACCTTTCGAGGTCCACTTAGTACAGTTGTCATCAATTAAGTTTTTGACACGTGGCCCCACCATCGAGTGACATCTGTCAGGTCACAATTAGTACCTAAGGCTTGTCAAAGGTACAAAATAAAGTGACAGGTGGCAGAAATAGAATAACTCCATGTCACCTTAGGTGACATCATCATGCCATGTCACATTGGCACTTTGGAACTGAGGCACTTCGGGCTTCGGAGGGTTTTACATCCACAACTTGTTAGCTCTCGAATGCTAAATTGTCGAACAAATGCATCTTGGAGCTTTGAGACTTCGGCAATTTCTTCTCATCTACACATTTTTAAAACTGCCGAACTCCCGACTACTGAACAATTACTTCTCATAGCTTCAAGACTTCGGTGATTTCTTATCATATGCACATTTTCAAAACTATTGAATTGTCGACTGTCGAACAATTGCTTCCCATAGCTTTGGGACTTCGACGATTTCTTCTTATGTGCACATTTTCAAAACTGTCGACTGCCAAACAATTGCTTCCCGATGCTTCGAGACTTCGAAAAATCTCTACTTCATGCAATCTCAAATGGATTTCCTTGAACACCGAATCGCCAAACCACTTGGGAAATCCAACGGTTCACCTTCTCCAAAATGATCTACGACTGAGAGTCACTCCGAAACTTAGAAGCTTCGAGGCTTCAGGCTCCGAAACTTCAGAGGATTTCCCTACTGAAACACCACACAACCCCCAGACTGTCAAAACTACGAATAGGATGATCTACTGACATGTTTCCTCAAACATGAACGGTCCATATTAACTCGATAGTTTGGGACTTTGAACTATTTCCCTACTGAAACAATGCACAACCCCTAGACTATCGAAACTTCGAAAATTGGTTAATCTACGGACACGTGTCCCTAGAAATGGATGGTCCAAATTGATTCTGAACTTCATGACTTCAGAGGATCTCCCTGCTAAAAGCCCACACAAACTTGAGACTGTTGAAAGTCTGGATCTGATAGTTGTGAGGGGTCTTTCCCTTCCAAAACAAATCCAACAACCCAAATTTAATTTTGTGGTTCTAAACCCACAATTACCACGATATCCTTTCTCTTCTGATTTTCTCGAACCGCTATACCTCCTGAGATTTCCATTACCACCCAATATTTCTCTCAACGCCACTCTGACACTTTGTACATCAAATCCTTGTGGAATTTTCACTCCAAATTCCACGTTCGTGGCCCATCCAGGTTTAGTGTTGAAACCATGGGCTCTGATACCAATTTGTAACACCCCTAGCCACCCAAGATGGGGCATGCTACCTCAATTATTCTTCGCGTTCAAGTTCTAATGCCAATTTGTAGCATCCCTAGCTGACCCAGGTCAGGGCACACTATTACGAAAACTTCTATGCTCAAGCTCTTTTCCATCTATTGGGCAATGTAACTTGAAATAAAAACTTCTCACTTTGTTTCTAATGTGTTAGCACTTGGTAAATTTCCTAGAGGTTGAAAAAGAAGAAATCTACGAAGGTAACTTTATCCAACCACTTTTAAAGCTGAGAATATAGCCCTTCCAACTTCAGAGAGGGATCTCTCTATATGATTTAGCTTTGTTTTTAACTTCAGATATTAGGCTAGTTAAAAAAAAGGTAGGTTTTGTTGTAAAAGTGTTTTGAATTGGTTGAGACAGCCTACACCTCCATTGGGCTATGGGGTCTGTGTTAAATTAAACATGAGATACAAACCATAAACGCCAAAGAAAATACTTCAACAGGGTGAGATAATATACTCACTGGATCTTCAATAATTTAAATGATGGACAGAAGAAAAGATGAGAAAGATCATTCAACTAAGAAGCAGTTAAGAATTCCTTAATCGAAAACCTTAGAAGATAAACATTAAAACCTTTAAAGTTGGAAGGGTATCTAAAATAAATCCTGCAACATACGTTACTTTTAAAGATTAGTTTCAGAAAACGATATGATCACAAAGCAAAGAAAACATTCAACTAAGAGAAAAACGTCACCAGTGAATACACGCAAGAATCCTGTAAAAGTGCTTCCTCTTTATTAATGGCAGATCTCTTCAAAAATAGTTACAGTCTGATAGCGTCAGGGTGTAAAGATCAACAACCCTCAATACATCGAAAAGTGAAGTATTTATAATTCAAATTACAAACGTTCATGTCATAACTGACTAGGACGTGCTCATTCTATTTTTAGTCTAACTAATTTAACTGATCAAAACTGCTTGGTGACTTGGTATTACTGCATGCGGAATTTCTGGGGTAGGCTGTTGGCGAGGCTTATGAGCAACCTCTTCTGACTGGACAGGTGACTGGACCTGGACAACTCATCTGTTAATCGATCAGATCGCAAAGTTCCTCCCATCTGATATGACTAGGCACCATGACTTTGAGTAATCTCCAATACACTTCGTCCATTTCTGTATATTTGGCGAATGTGGGCTTGGTGAGGAATATGTATCGAATCTCGTGCTGAATGCTGATGTCAAACTGGAGAGCGTCCAGGAATGCTTTTCCAGTGATGCTCCCTTGTATGCCAACAAACTTGGAACTGTCCTTAGATACTTCAGTCAATTTCTTTTTGTAATCCTGAAGTGTCATCAATTTATCATTAATGACTTTCAGACCAGGTAGACCTTTCTTCTGGAGAGCCTCGATCTTGTTGAAGAATTTCTGTACCCCTAGGTCCATGGTCTGAACCTTTTCCTCTAGTTGAAGCATCAATCCCCTCTTGGTCAAAACTCTTTTGACCTCAAGGATGGTTTCTATTCTGTCCTCTATCTTCAACTCTTTCAGCTCTTCTCTGGTCTTGGAATTGAGGAATCTGATTATATCATTAGCCTAAGTTGGTCTATCTCCCAATTCCACTCTGATCTTCTCAATGGCCTGTTTACTTCTCTAGACCAACTCGTTCTGTTCAAACATGATTTGGATCATGGGCCAGATTTCATTCATGGAATTTATGATATCTGTCCATACATTCTCTTTGACCTCAGCCAAAGTCTTCCCTGCCATTGTTTGCTTTTTGAGCTGCTGTAACTCCTTTCTGAGCTACTCAGTTACCTGCCTTTCTTTGGATAAGCTGGTTTGGAAAGAAGTTTTGAGTTCCTGGAGGTTCTCAACTTCCTTCTTTAGCCTGCTGATTTCTGTCTCTTGCAGGTTCATTTTCTCCATTGATTTGGCGAGCTCGGTTGTCCCTTCCTACGGTGTCACTGGTGTTGCGGATGGAAATGCTGTTACCGTTGCTGTGCTTGTCCCTGAGATTGGGATAGCAGTTAATGGGATGGCCTCCATAGACTTCAACTGTTCTTTCTCCTTTAGCAGCTTCTCCATCTCCGCTTCTATTTCTTTTAGCTGAGCATTCTGCTCCATGAGCAGCTTAAGCATTTCATCCTTCTCACCTTCCTTTTATGCTATCTCCTTTGCCTGTGAGTCCTCTGTAGGAGGTAGCTTCAGCTGTTTCCTCAAGGAGGCGATATCTGCATTCTTCTTCTTTATCATCTCTTCTGCCACTTTGACTTTGGAGGGATCATAGCCAATCTTGAGGACCAGCTCCTCCAAAGTTTTAATTCTGTTATCTTTTGTGAAGGATGAAATGTTTTCCAGCTTGAGTTGTGTCTGCGCATTGTTGAGTGACACCTACAATTTGGCAGCAGATGTAGAAGCATGTGCCAATGTGTGGAAAATCATCTCCCCTGTTTTCTTGTGCAGATCCATCTGGTCTGTTGGGTGCACATCCTTCGTCTGGAACTCGAAGGTAGCTCTCCTGTAATCTGTGATTACCTTGGGATCGGGTACCTGTGCTTGTAGGAAGGCCATGTGCATTCTGCCTTTTTCAGTATCGAAGGCAGATAGCAACCTATGCTATGCAGTGGATGATTGTTTTTGAAACTGGGCATAAGTACTGCTGGTGAGGGTCTGATTTCTTTTCTTAATCAGCTCGTACTTCTCGAAAATTCCCAATTTGGGCCCAGTTTTGCCTTGCTGAGTGTCTAAGGGGGAGTCGGTAGATTTCTTCGGCACAACTATGGTGATCTCCTTATACTGGCTTGAGCCGAAAGGTGGAATGACCGTCTTGGTTACTGTGGTAGGCGAAACTTGTGATTCTCCAGTTGAACTGGGAACTGTGGTTGTCTTGGGCCTTTTTGTATGCAATTGAAACTCCTCGGATGATACCTCCTTGACAGGCGGAGATGAATCCTGTCGGGTCCTCTTTTCTTTGGGGACCTATGGCGTGGAAGTTGGAAGTATAGTGGTCAGGGGAACCTACTGTTCCACTTCGACCAAGGTGTCTAGTGCCCACACTGTCTGATTTGTAAATTTTTCGATCTCAGGCTTGGACTCGTGGACATACGGGATGTTTTTATTTTTCACCCGCATTTCTAAAATGATTTCATGTGGATCATAGTGCCATGGGAAACTAGTAAAAAATTTCATTTCTTTCAATATTCTGTCAGCTTCTTCCCCGGTGCCTCGGCTATTGCAGATGAAAGAGACAATCTGCCCCTTGATTCTCATTTGTTGCTTCTTCTTCAGGGATACAAAGTGGATGTCATCTGAGTTCATGATTTGCCTGATGTATTCTAATGCAAAAACTCTTACCGACACATACTTTGGCAGCTTGTAGGGTGCCAATTCACACCCGAAAACTCTGATCTCGGTGTGATTTTGGTAAAGGTACTAGTCCCCTGTCTTTGCGTTGTCCGAGAGATGTAGAATTCTCTGGACCTCGTCATTTATTCATGGTTCGGGCATACTAATCAGCATGCTTACCACAGGGTGGTAAAACATATCAATGAATGCTTTGAAGTCGTATTCTGTGGAATTGTGCTTCAGCAGAGATGTCCACGCTATGACTGGCTGAGGCCTTCCATCTACATCCATTTTCTGCATAGAAAAACTGAATTTATACGCTTGATAAAAAACAAACATATAGGCCAATATGGATGAATATCTAAACATGCCCTCCATGCCAAAGTTCACGAACTGCTCGTGAATATTGTCGGCCAAGAAGGTACTGAAATCAAACTGTGTTGTAGGTTTTTCATCATTGGAGAAAATGGATAGAAAACCCAAGATGGGCTCATCTACCCACTGGTCGGAATAGTATCCTAACAGAGCACAGAGGGCAGAAATGATCTGATTTCCCTTGGTGGAGAACATGGACGACGGGTAAGGGAGATTTGTGGAAGGGAGTGGAGCGGAGGTGGGAAGGAACAACTTGAATATTTGAGCTCTCTGGGGAAAATTCATCTTTTGATACAGCTCTGTAAGGATTTCTAGGTTGAACGGGGAAAAAGACTCAGCACGGGGGATTTTCATCATTTGGTCAATATCTTTAGGAGTGATGAAGAAGAGGACGTCTCCGGATGATGAGATGATGGACCTCTAGTTGGGAATATAATGAGCTTGGCATTTGAGGGTGAATTCGGGAAAGTGGTGTATCTGGGGAAAAAGGTATAGGGGCAAATTGGACTCCCAGAGTCTAATATCATCGCTCTGGTCCAGGAACACTTCCTGGAGACATGACTGGAGGTCGGAAAAATCGAAGTCGTAAATGGTATCTGTGATCAACCTGTCTTTATCCACCAATAGAATTTTGTCCAGGTCCACAGAACGAGGAAGAAAAGGATTCTCTTCTCCTTTCACTAGCCTAGGCTTTAGCGCCATCTCTGCAATAGTACCTGCAATAAACAATATGTTAGTGGGGTCGACTGACTGTGGATGAAGGTGATGGTGAAACAATGGAGGAATATGAGCTAAGTTTTCTGGCGCGATGGATGAATAATGAATGAAAGGGGAATAACGGTAGTTTTATTCAAAACTGGGGTCGGTTGGATGCGGGAGACAGGTCAGCAGGATAACGGGTATGTTATCCTAAAATAAATGGACAACGGGCCACTTAGGGGTGATTTGGAAGGTGACGGTGGCTAAAAAATATGGATGAGTGATGTGGAGGCTGGTGATTGGAGGTAAAAGTCGCAATAGGAGGCCGATCATGAGTGAAAGGGGTGAGGGACTAACAGCAGGGACTGACAGTAATTACGGGATGTGACACAACTCGGGAACAAG